>JBBUKS010033651.1:0-10954 GCA_038050645.1 Hedychium gardnerianum | reverse complement strand
CGTCCACCAAGATCCCATCTTTGCACACTGCGCATACTGCGTCGGCCTTGGCAACCTCCTATTATGTGAGGAGCACCGACGGGAGGCTCTCCACCACTGATTTAGCTGCTGGTGGGCTAACCTTGATGGCGCTATCGTCTGCGAATTGCCCTACAAGGACTTCGTAAACCTCGGAATCTGAGGCGTCGCCCAAGCTCTCTTCTTCGTCGACGAAGTACGCCTCCGCGTCGTCGGGATCCACCATGTTGTGACCTAAGCTGTTGACGGGCATGAGCACCTCCCAACCGACGTCTCGAGACCCGTCCTCGTCGTGGTCGAGATCTCGAATCACTTCAGATCTCTCCTCGTCGCCGATAACCGTGACACTGATCACGTCCCTTTCTTCGATGCGAGCGTCTACCTCCTCCCACTCGAACTCCTCACTGAAATCTCTCCTGCTCCCTTCGATTTGAAAGCAATCCCAGGGAAGCGGAACGCCCAGATCCAGATCAGCGGAAGCCGCGACCGGATCCTGTTCTTCCCCTTCGTTAAGAGAATCTACGACCTGCTGGTGGACAGAATCAGAATCAGAATCCGACTCAAACCCGGTCACGCGAAGGCTTTGCGAATCGGTCGGATGAGCCCGGGAGAAGTCGATCGACGCGAACGGGGAGCTCACACTCCTGCCGACGAAAAATTCGTCTGCCGCCCAGTCGTATTCGCGGTCCAGGAACTCCCCATCTTCCTCCCTCTCGAAATCCAACCCGAGACTCGAGGAGAAGCGGCCGGAGGCGGTCTCCTCCATGGACGCCTCGGAGACGCTAAATTCAGAAAAATCAGGGTTCATGGGGAAGGAGGAGCCAGCACCGGAGGCGCAAGGTATCGGCGGAGGAGAACGAAGGAAGGGGAGGGAAGCGAGGAGGAAGACGTCGGAAGCGCTCGCCATGGACGATGGCTAGCCTTCCATTGAAGCCCGATAGAGAGAGGAGGGTATATGGGCCAAAAATCACGCGCTTGGCACGTGAGCAAGGCAAATAAGATCAGCTGACCGTTTCCGACAGCTCCCATCTCTTCTCCTCCACGTGGAAACTGCCTACGGAATCAAGTTCGAATTAAAACTGTCCGATCGGTTTCTTATCCCCGATTTCTGTATTGATGATAACAGCTAATCCAAGACAAAGCATAGATTAGCTGTTTACTTTGTCACAGCTTCGTAAGCTTTTGGTCTACGTGGCATTCATGTAATGTGAAAGACACGTAGTTTGGTGTCCATGAGTTGCCACGTGGATAACTAGGACGGAAGGTGTTTATCGAATCACAACGGATCATGATCCATGATAGAAGGCACTTTCTCTTGGAGGTCAAAGCACGTGATAAATCGGGTGGCCTAACCCAAAAAAAGTGGGCCATACGCTTGGCGTCCCCGGACCAGACGGGTAGGTCAATTGACTAGTGAACGAATGACACGTCAGCCGTGGAAATTGACATGGATCAGTGGACCCATTTCTCTATTATGTGGGGCCGGACATGATATAATTTCTCTCTAAGAAGTCAGATTTATCCCATAAGAAAAAAAAGACTATTTTTAAAATTAATCGGATAAAATCTAAATATTTAAATTATTAAAAAAAATTATAAATGTTCAAATCTAAAATTAACCGAGTTACTGAAATAATTACTCAAACTTGATATTATCAAATTCTTAATTTGAGTTTGTTTAATTACTCCAGCTTTCTTTTTTTTTGTTAGTGAGTTTAGTATCATAAGCTTATTTATTTATTTTAAAAATATTTTTATTTATTTACAAATTTAAGAAAAAAAATATTAATAAATATAACTCACAAACTTTATTATTAACATTATTTATATAAAAATAAGAAAGTTAGATGTCTAAGTATTTTTATTATTAGCATTATTTATGTGATGAAAAAGAATAAGAGATAAATTATGATATTAAACAGTCTCTTAAATAGAAAAAACTTATTCCCTAAGGTTTATCATGCGAGTATTAATTTGAAATGACATTATTAACATTTTTTATGAACAATATCTTTATTTAATTTATTAAATTATTTAAATTTATTTATTTAATTAATTTAATATATATTTTATGAAATCAAATACTAAATTTATGCGGCCCGAGTTATCATGCAACGACAAGATATCCACATAATTTTCATAATTTAATTCTTAATTATGACATATTATAAAATATTTTTCTCTAATAAAATAATTAATCTGAGATATTAAATTGTTAGATCGCTCGTTACAAACACTTCTAAATTTATCTTAATAACAAAAAATTTCATAAAATCAGATCGATCATCTCAAAATTAATCGATTTGAATAACTAAATATCTAATTTTAAATTAAGAAAAAACTCATTCGATACTAGTATAATAAAAAAGACCTAAAATTTATATAAATAAAATAATTTAAAAAATTATTAAATTTATTTATTTATATAAGAGCTCACTAAATAAGAGTGAGATGGTCACTTACAACCGCCCAAGTGTTGCCTCAGACAAGCTTATGGAGGCTAGTTTCGGAGACTGCCTTTGCTCTTCCCCTCCCAAAGCCATGCTGTTAGTCTTCATGGCATTCTTCTGTAACTCCGACACTGCTGCTGCTGCTGCTGCGCCTGCAATGTTCATCTTCGGGGACTCCCTCGTCGACAACGGCAACAACAACTTCATTCCGTCGATTGCCAGAGCGAACTACTTCCCCTACGGCATCGACCTTGGGGCACCGACCGGCCGTTTCTGCAATGGCCTCACCGTTGTCGACCTTGCGGGTAATTCACTCGCATTGCTGCTTGTTTTGGTTGGCACTGTTTCATTCGTTAAGTTTAAATTTTTGAAGCGCAACGCTTGGGGATGAAATTTCCACCGCCGTACCTGAGTCTTTCGGCAAAGAGCTCCATGATGCTGAGAGGAATCAACTATGCCTCGGCGTCTGCGGGCATCCTCGATGAGACTGGAGGGCATTTTGTAATCTCCTCCTCGTCCTGAAATTCAAATTGAACAAATGTAGACGTGCATATCTTCGAAATTCAACTATCAAGTAATGTTGTGATTTTGCAGGGAAATAGGATTCCATTCGACAAACAGATAGAACTATTTGCCAAGACAGTGAGAGAGCAATTACCGATCATGATCCCGGACCCAGAGGCGCTGTCTAAGTTCCTTTCGAGCTCACTTTTCATCATCAACATCGGGAGCAACGACTACATCAACAATTATCTTCTTCCTGATCTCTACACCTCCAGTAGCACTTACTCCGGAAACCACTTTGCCAAACTGCTCATCCATAAATTAGTGCAGCAAATAAAGGTAAGCTAAGAACAAATTAGTTCTCGATACAAAGAAAGCACCATTACTTGCTAAGAACAACTAGCATTGCATTGATTGCTAAGGAGAAAGGAGTACCTTTAAATAGCAAAATCCATAACTCCAGTGAAGCAGATGTCAGAGCAACAAGTTATTTTTGCATCTGGTTTTATGAGAATAAAACAGAGAAATGATAACTTCTCAAAGCTATTCACAGAGTTCAAATTTAAAGCTATACTGTTCTAGGATTTGGATCTTAGTTCTTAGAGGCCAAGCTCATCGATACAACTATACACATATAGGGTAAGCTCATTAAAAAGCTATTCCAAGTCAACTTTGCAGCTTTAACATCATATGGCCATTGTCAGAGTTGGACTTCAGTCCTAGCCGACTTTGGAAGTACCTCCTGCAATACATGAATTTTTGGAGGCTTAGCTAAACATCATAGAAATTCCATCGAGGGCCATGTAGTTCGTGCGATTGTCGACTTGAGCAATATGACACATAATCAACCAGGTTTTCAAAAAGAAAATAGGAAAGTTGAAAACTATTAAAACATCTTAAGGTGGTTAAAATTTTTCAATGAAGCAACATCTGTATTAGCAGTGCTCAATAATTGCTTCAATTAAAGGTTTTGTGAGGTCACAAGGATCCTAAAACTTCAAGTTGCCAAGAAAAGGACAAGTTTGTGATGGTCAATATCCTCATGATCAATCTGGATTAAGCTTGAACTGTGTACAAAATTGTAAGTCAGTGCAAGTTAAAGATTCACAACTACATAATGGCAAACAACAGAAGAATAATGAGAGCCGAGGGATTAAAGAATACTAATTTAACAAACTGAACAACCAATTTATGGACTTACAATCTTCTGGTTCCCCTCAGACCATCTACTCCATAGGAGCCAGGAAGATATTGCTTGCTGGGCTCGGGCCGCTTGGTTGTATACCGAGTCAGCTTTCAATGAGCAACATCACAAGTGGGTGTGTCAACCATGTCAATGAACTGGTGATACAGTTCAATCAGTTTCTCATACCTGCAATGGTCGGGCTGAACTCCAGTCTGCCAGGTTCCTTCTTTGTGCACCAAAACGTCTATGACACCTTCTTTGACATGATTCAAACACCTTCAAAATATGGTAAGTCAAAGTAGATACCAAAATACATCCAAGCATTGACTCAACTAACTCTGATATTTGAGGATTGTCTTCAGGGTTCTCAGTTAGCGACCAAGCTTGCTGTGGGAATGGAAGGTATGGAGGGCAACTGACCTGCCTGCCCTTGCAAAATGCTTGTTCTGCGAGAGATCAGTATATCTTCTGGGATTCCTTCCATCCAACACAAGCAGCAAATGCTATTATTGCCAGGAAATGCTTTACTTCGACTAATGGTGACTGCTTCCCAATCAGTGTCAATCAGCTCGCGGAATTGTAATAGTAAAAGATTACGCAGTGTTTGCTGAAATTCCTGTTCACTTACAATGCTGCCATGGTAGATTTCCAGTCTAGCGAATTACTAAATTACTTTAGAATCTATGCCAATAGAAGTTTTAGTACTCAAAATGGTTGGTCTGTTGCAGACTTTGTTAATGCAGACAAAAAACCATTTCAGCTGAAGCTGAGCAATTCATGGAGACTAAGATATATGCTTTGAATATCATTGTATGATTACTTAAAATATTGTATTCAAACAAACTTGTTAACAGGAGAAAAATGAAAGTATTTGGAGTTTGCATTCATACCCAATTGAAATTGGAATGATAGATGAAAAATAACTTCCATTTCCACATATCAAAAGTTCAGTATATTTTATCTACAATGTTAATATCTGGGAAAAAAACAGATGAGTAAATTGCATGGAACTGTTTACACTTCTATAATCTTGTACCAATACGTTAGCCTACCATGAAAGAATATAATTTAATTATCTCATTGTCCTGGTTTAATATACAACATATCTACTTTTCTAAAAACCAACAAGGTGCATCATCTCCCATGGATTTAGAAACTGTACAGAAAAATATTAACAACAAAATGAAACCTGTAAGCAAACAGATTTAATATCACTGACAGGCTAGAGCTTCTGAACTCACCAAAATAAGCTGAAAACCAACTGCTAGTTTTGACTTTTGACAGTGTTCCTTTTAACTTATGAGCGTCATATTTACCCTAGATCTAATGACAAATTCTAAGAAAAACAGGTTCCAGTGTTTTAAATGCCTTTTCGATACAAACTGAGAAATATACCACATCAAGCAAATATGAAACTTTATTAGACATTAACTGGACATATGATCTTGGTCAGACCTAAGGAAATACATTCCTTGTGGTCCTTATACTACAGGCTACAATACAAGACACAACTCAACGTAAAGGTTGAGTTATTTTGTACAATTTTACACCACCACAACTTGATTCATCATCAGAACAAATTTTCCTCCCTACATATATCAAGTAGCATCACCGGACTTACGTGAAAGAAAATATCTCAAAAGCCTGATGCTTTACTCTTATTATTAAAGAGAGCATATGCATCACTGTATATAGCAATGATGTTGGACAAAACTGCAAGGATAATCATGAAGACAGCTACAATCTTGTCCCATTTTGTTGCGATGCCATGAGAGTCCCTGAAACAGGAAAAACAATGGCAACAAACTAGGAATTAAAGATCACAGAACATTACAGACAGCAATAATGTATTAAAAATAAGGGAGATTAAAGCACACTATGCATTATTTAAAAGACAGTTTGTATCATATAGGCAAAACAATACTTTGAGGTCGCATAGTATCATGTATATCTAGATCCACATGCATGTACAATGTTTCGAATTCAATAAATATCTTTTGCATGAATAAGCAGACGTTATATAACTCTTTCTCTCTAAGCAAATAATCCAAAACGTGCTATTACATATAAGGTTAAGCTTGCCAATGATTTTTCTACATGTGAGGATTAATGCAATACAACTGCAGGTAATGTGAACTATGATACAACTTTAAGAGGCCTTCCAATAGGTAACTTAACTGAAGCCCATTAAAGCTGAATTTTCAAGAAACAATAAACATATGGAGCATAAAAGTCCTGCATCCAAAGACATGTGACCACAATGAATTGCTAAGACGCACCTCAGGGTAATGGCAGCAGGAAAAATGAATCCAATGCAAACAGCAGCAGTTGCACCAGTGAATTGGAATGCATCCCATATACTGGGAATAAAGTTAGCCGCCAAGAAAATAATTGATAGAAGTACCAATGTAATTGAAGCAAACCTCCGATTATCAGAATACAAAGGATTGGCTGATGGAAATAGTAGGCCATCTACATTGAGCCGGAGAGCAATGAAGATCATGGGGAACACAAGCATGAGGTGCACAGCGTAGCTAATTCTGACTGCATCATTGAGGATAGAGCTATATGGGATATTGAGATCGGTGTCAAAATTGGCAAGCACATCATCAAGTGTGGATTCACCAAACAGGAGAAAACCAAAGAAGCTTGTGGCTATGTAGACTGTGGAACAAAGAGCTAGTGATGTCTTTACAACCGGCTTTATCAGGGAAGAATCCTCCAGTTCATTCTCAATAGGGTGAACTGCAAACACCAAGTCAACAGAAAAGAACCTCTCAGGTTATATGAACATTTTTTATGAGTAAAAGGGACTCATAACATGAATCAACAGTTTGTCCTGATAATAAATGGTAGAATACAAAAGCAGAAAAAACGAAGAGTTGATTAACATATGGTAGCTTCACCTAGCATGGACATTAAAAATTATGCAAATAATTATAGATGAATTTCAGTTACAATACCATTATAATGGCAGATATATGCAGTCACAAGAACTGGGACCACTGTAAAAAAGTTCCAGACAGAAGCCAAATCTGGGATGTCCGGAAACAACTTGGGCATTGCAATGCTTCCAGCTAGCAATTTGACAATAGCAATACCTGCTGTGATTACAACAAAAACAACTGCAAGTGCAACTGATAAGGCAGATGTGTACCTCAGTGAATCTGCCAAAAGAGAGATAATACAGTATCAATCTGGTCAAACACAAATTACTAAAGAAAATGACAGTTCAACTTCTCTGAAAAAATGTTCTCAATCAGACAAATATTGTAGACACTAACCCACACGCTTGAAGCAAGCCAATGGAGCAAACACTGCCAGCATAGAAACCAGAAGAATGAAAAACCGACCAGTCCACCAATGTTGTCCAAACCATCCTTCCAAAACACCAAAATGGTGGTCATCACTAGACGATGTTCCAGAAAGCACATCACCTTGTACCAACAAAAAAATAACATTAAATCTTAGAAGACAAAAACATATGAAACATAATCAGGTAGATAGAGAGAAAAAATGTATCAAAAGCCACTTAAGAAAATTATTTCGTAGTAGATAGTTTTTAATGTGTATTCAGCAGATAAACAGGTACCCAGAAATTGTAACAAATGGTTTATATGCATATACATGGAGGAAGAGAATAGAATAAACAATAGGAAAGGCCTGGTGATAGTAATTTCAATCAGGTAGATAGAGGGGGAAAATGTATCAAAAGTCACTTAAGAAAATTATTTCAAAGTAGATAGTTTTTAATGTGTATTCAGCAGATAAACAGGTACCCAGAAATTGTAACAAATGTTTTATATACATCGAGGAAGAGAATAGAATAAACAAAAAGAAAGGCCTGGTAATAGTAATTTCAGACAAAAATTGGAAATGAGATACTCATATTGTATTTAGGGACAACAAATCAATATCTGGTTTCTCCTTAGAGTCTTGGTAAGTCTCATTAGCAAGGAATGTTGTCCTTGTAAAGTTTCATTGTGGCTTCTTAATCAAGTCTACAAAATGAGAATCTGATTTCTTCCTTTCCCTTTTCCCGAGGCGCCTTGGAAGGAAAAATATTATAACTTGTAAAAAATTCTAATCTGACAAAAATGTTCTAACAAAAAATTAGCAAAGAAAGATGTGAAATTGTGAACAAAACTATTCCATCTATTTTTATCAGTGAATGATTTGTCTAACTTCCACAAGATAGTATATGGTAAATTTCTAACCAGGCAACCATTAGAATAGCATCAAAAGTGAGAAAAAAAAACTGTGGAATTCAACTAAGTGTAACTTCTCTAAGAGCTTAGCAATTAAAGCAGGCAATTTGGTATTGTAATTAAGCTACAACCTACTGAATATAGGTCTCAAAAAATTATTAAGAAAATCTTTATTTTGCAGAACATACCAATAATAATCATGTAAACAATCAGCACCCCGACATTATTCACAATGATACATAACTGAATTAGCACCTTGCCAATCCTTCCAAATGAATCACCCATAAGTCCTCCGTACGAAACTGTTTTCCCAGCACGGCTAAACCTTACCAACATGTCGATTGATATCTCAGTGAAGAAAGCAAAAAATATGATGAGGAGAATTCCCGGAACCAGTCCGAGGACCTTCATGGTGGCAGGAAGGGACATAATTCCAGCTCCGACAATAGTAGTGGAGAGGTTGAAGACAGCACCAGCAAACGAAGCACCATTGAACTCATCAAATTCGCCAGTTTCCTCCTGCTTGCTGGGAAGTAGAGGAGCCTTCTCATCAAGAATTCTTTTGCCCCTACTGTCTCCACTGTTTTCAATAGGAGAAATACTTCCGATTGTCATTTTTTATCACCCAAAATTCGACTTCTACAATTAGGGAGAAGAACCGCACACAAAGATCTCGAACAGAACAATTTCTAACAGTGAAACCCAGAAAATCCGAGACGCCAAGAAAAATTATGAATGCCTCAATTCACGATTCGATGTATCTGATCAAACTCCCAGCTTAGCAGACCCCAAGATAGTTGAAGACAGGTACAGACCAGTTTGAGACAGCAAAGCTAGGAAACTAGGCAAACTCCTCCTCGAGTAAAAAAGGTGTCTTTGCTCTCCAACCTCGATAACTTACGGTTTGTCACCGAACAAGAAGAAATCTACGAGCAGCGCAAAGATAAGATTTTTGTTGCTGTTTTACAGCACGGAGACCGCCGTTGACGCCAAAGATCGATAGATTCCCCCCGATCGTTGAAGAGAGAACGGAGAGATGCTTCTCTCCTCTTCCCTCCGCCGGTGCGCCTTTAGAGAGAGAGGGAGAGAGAGATCTGATATTGTTTATAATTTATTTGCCCTAATTCAAATTATCTCATATAAAATAGATTCAAATATAAATTTCACAATATAACCACGCTAAGTTCTAAGTTTCTGTCCGAACCAAAGGACAAAATTGTCACTTCGTAAAAATAAATCGATACGACAAGCAATTTTTCTAGGTTCACGTTACGTAAGCTACTCGCTAGATACCTGGAATTTGATTCGGGAAAAGAGTCGTTGAAGTAGGCGGCCCATGCGGTTCATCAATTTGTCACATAATCAACAATATGAGAAAATTAAGCTAATATTTTCTTCAATTATTGATGTCAAACGTGTGAATTAAATTTGCACACGTGGCATTTTTTTATTTTTTTTATTTTTGCTTTTAGCTTCTTATTTCTTGTGGCCATAGATTGGGATTACTCACATGACGTTGAAGAATCAACTTTTTTTTTTTTTTTTACGAAGATGATTTTCCTAATCCCATACAATTTCAAATAATTGAAGTTCAAATGTTCTTATATTACGCGTCATTTAATTCAGTAGATAGAAAATTTACTAAATAAATAAAAATTTATTTGACAAAACTAGTGTCATTAATTTTGAAGATAGACGTCTTCCTCCTATCAAGTAAATTTAAATGTATTTTTCAATCTCATAATAAACCCTCTAATTAGTCTTGTAAATATTAATATTGGCTTCACCCTTGAATACACTTAGGGCATATTTGATTTAGGATTATCACAAATAATTTTGATTATCCGTTTATAATTATCTATGATAATCGTATTTTGTTTGAGATTTTTTTCAAATCCATATTTTTTTTCGATTCCGAAACATCAACAAACGTCACTAATCTGGGCATCCAACTCGAAATCGAATTACCTCGGGTTGTCTTGATTTTTCTCGATTCTGAAGGTTAAACAAGAAATTTTTTCAAAATTATTCTCAGCGTGAGAGAGGTGACGCCGAAGCTTCGTGCATGCACAATAGCAACGACCGAAGGTGGCAGCGGGTGACAGGCGACAATAGCAGGCACACATAGAGCAGTGAGCGGCGATAGTGGGCAGGCGGCGGTAGCGAACGGTGACAAAGGAGCGGAAGCGGGAGGAAGAAGAAGAATGATTTTTTTTAAACTTTAATATTTTGATTAAAACTTTAGTAAATTAAATCAATCAACTCTTAATTATAATTGGGATAAATTAAATTTAAAGCTCAATAAAATTATTTATTTTTTAAAAATATTATCTGATTTTATTTATATATATCACTATTAATAATAATAATAATATTATTATATATTTTTTAGATTTTAATCAAGGATAATACAATAAAATATACTAAAATTTTCAAACAACTGAGGTGAGGTTTTATTGTATTATCTAAATTAAATCAAAAATTAAATCCGAAACAACTAGCTAGTCTAGACAGCCCGAACAGTGACTAGTGCATAAGGGGGGCAGGAACCTGGCTACTAGCCAGGATTTGACCCCTAGACCTCATTG
>JBBUKS010033620.1:0-10957 GCA_038050645.1 Hedychium gardnerianum | reverse complement strand
GATTTTGATTTCAAGCCCACTTTGTTTTTCAACAAATGACTTAAACTGCTTGAAAATATCACATGCTTCTGACTTTTAACGTAGAAGATAAACCCAAGTTTTTCGACTCAAATCATCAATAAAAGTAATAAAATACTTATTACCTCCAAGTGATGGAACTTCCACTGTGCACAAATCTGAATGAACAAGTTCTAACTGCTTCATGGCTCTCTATGACTTTCCTATAGGAAAAGGTTCTCTATGCTTCTTCCCAATTAAACAAGTCTCACAAACATGATTAGGTTTCACAATATCAGGCAACTCAAAAACAAGCTTCTTTCTTGCTAAATAATTTAACCCCGAAAAATGAAAGTGCCAAAAACGCATATGTCATAACTAATTATCATCCAAAATCTCATAATTAAAGCAAGTAAGAGATTTATGTTGAAGTTGCAAAGGAAATAATCAATTTTAAGATATCTTTACCTTTGCTATCAACTTCCCTTTTTCATCTGTGATGGTACAACACCCCCTGAATAATGCATATTTTATGACCCTTTTTTGATAATTGTCCCATACTTAATAAGTTTTGGTGAAGTTTAGGAACATAAAAGACATCAGATATAAAATTTTGGGAATCCTCTTTCAACTGAATATAAATTTTACCTTTTCCTAAAATTGGTACTTTTGTCTTATTTCCAAAAGTAACCTCTGACTGAACTGATTCATCTAACTCTGAGAATAACTCTTTTTTCCTCACATATGGTTACTACATCTAGTATCCAAAAACCATACTTTCTCATCTGCAGGTAAAACATTACTAGCCAAAGTTTCAGTCTCATTAGAGTTCTCACCATAATTTCCAACAATGTTTGCCTGATTGTCATGATTGTTGAATTTCTTGTATCTATAATCTACAATCTTGTGCCCATATTTTCCACAATTATAGCAGTGAAACGGAAACTTATCTTGTTTGACATTATCTCCACCTCTTCCTTGATTTGAGTAATTACCTCGTCCTCTTCCTCTATATCCTTCTCTTCCTCTACCATGACCTCTATTGAATCCTCCTCCCCTTTGACTAGAGTCAAATGTGTTAAGAGTAACCTGACTCTTTAAAGCTTCTTCATTTGTTAGTGTTTTCGTCTTTGCTTCGATCTTATCAATATGACTTTCTATCATACATTTTAATTCTGCAATTGTCAGCAGTTCAATATCATGTAATTCTTGAATTGAAGCCACCACATGATCATACTTCGATGGTATGGTTCAAAGAACTTTCTCAACTATGGCGTCATCTCCAATTTTATCTCCATATAATCTCATTTTATTGACAAGATCAATAAGACGCGAAAAATATTGCTCAATTGTTTCTATAGAGGTCATCTCACATCGATTGTATAACCTTCGTAGCGACTGTAACTTTGATTTTTGAGCTCGATCAACTCCTTTGTATGATAATTTTAAGATGTCTCACGCTTCCTTTGTCGTCTTAGCATTTGCTATCATGCCAAAAATTAAATAATCTACTCCTTGATGAATTTGTCCCAGCACGAGTTGATCTGAACATTGAGAGTTTGCATCGGCTCCTTCTGAAAGATCTAGATCAATAGAACTCCAAAGATTTTGAGCTTTCAAATATGTAAACATCATTATCTTCCAATAATTATAATCGAGCTTCCCATCTAATTTGGGACCAGACCAGACAACATTAAAATTGTTTGTCATATTTTACTACTAGAAAAATAATTCTAACTAGAAGGTTATCGGCTTTGATACCAATCCGATAGCAAAAAAAACTCAATTGAAGAAGGGACAAAAATATAGTAGTGAAAAACAAACGTGCTCTTTATTGATAATGTACCAAACTTGATAAAAAAAAAAATATATGTTATACATGCTTTTATATAGCAGTAGGAATGAAAAAACCGATCCTAAAATAATGCTACCGATTCTAAAATAATACTTCTAGATTTAACCTCAGTCATTCATTTATTCAAAATTTATTCATTAAATATGAATCTATTCTATCTTAATCTTAGACTTGATTTAATTAATACAACAATTGATCTTACTTTGTTTTCTTTTTATTCCTTACTTGGTATCAAGGACGGAGCCGCTCAGGGCTAGGTTATAGCCCAGGACAGCCCTTGAGTGGGTTGCTTCCAAATTCACATAAAAAGTTGAAATTTGCTTAAAAAAATATTCAAAATCCTTTTATCTTAACTGATTTTTGAAAGAATACTACATTAATTACACTACCTAGCTACCCTTACATTGAGCTCAACGGTGGAATAAGATTCATGTAGTTGTCCTCAAATACTTGGGATTCATCTCTCGTACAACCAGTCATTTCTGAACAAACTGGAAATGTTAACGAAATAGTAGTTTGAAGTGTTTTTATTTATTTACTTCTTAATTCTAAACTTCAAGTTAACAAATAAAATTGTGCATATTGAAATTAGTTTCTTTTTCCATTTGATTTGCATAATTGTGTTGCTTGTTCTCTATTTTGTGATTATTACAATCTGATAATCTAAACCTTTTTCTAAGATTTGAGTGGTTAACTGGTGAATTTTGTATCTTCCTTATCTCAGATAGTGGAAAGACACACTATGCAACCACTACCTCTTAAACCATCATAAGATATTCTAACGCTAATGATGTAGTGATAAGCACATTTTGGAGTTTCTCATGCATCTAGGGTTCAAAACTTAGGGAGCGTAAAAAATTTATCTCCCACGTTTGAATTATGAGACCTTTGAATCATTGTGTAGACTATTACTTACACTTTGAAAAATAATTTAATAAATTAATTCATAAAATATTTGTATGTATTTGACATTATTTGACAACCTAATATAGTCCTTCCATTTTACTTGAGTCTGAGATTAGGTACGATAGGTTTGACAGACTATATTAGTCATAGGTAAGTTATCAAAAGCTTTTTAAATTTTAAAATGCAAATTTTATACATTTATGAAAAAACTAGTTAAAACAAATTTTATTTCTAATTTTAAGAGTTTATTTTTTTCCATTTCATATATTTGATAGACATTGAAGCATTATAGTTTAAAATAAAATTTTAAATTTTAAGAATCATATTTTTATTGAATTACAAAAAATATTTTGTATACAATAAGAAAAATTATAATTTTAAAAAATTATTCTTTATAAATAAAATAAGTTTTTGATGTAGATTTAAAATTTGATAAATCACTATTTAAAATAAAAAGTTATAAATTTAGAAAATAAATTAAAGATGAATTCTATATGAATTTTATTTTTAAAAATTTTAAATTTTTTTATTAGTATTATAAATATTATATTTTTATAAAATATTACTTATATTTAAATACTTATTTTTGCATTTAATTTTCTCTTGATTGGAGCACGGTTTTTAAAATAGTGATTCCTTGAATTTAATGCACGGTTTTCTTTGTATTTAATTTCTCGATGGGCTCGTATTAGATTTTCTCCATTATGGTTTAATGCACCGTTTAATTCTTGCAATGGCGACAAGAACGGTTACGGCAATGGTGAATATGAATACATGTTGATAGGTGGCGACTCCTATAGTGACAGATTAATATTTAGTAGTAACGATAATAGCAAATCAGTTGCGGACTTCGTCAATGATTGTGACGAAGATGAAGACATTCTGATGGATGACGACTCCTATAGTAACACCTTTATTAGTGGTAATGATAATGGGGAATCGGTTGCAGCCTTTCAGTGATGGCGAAGATGAAGGCATTCCTATGTTCTTCCTCACTGAGGACGAAGATATGACAGTTGCAATATTACCTGAGTGGGTTGTGGTTAGAGAAGAAAGAATTGCTCTTCAAATCAATGTCTAGACAATATATGTCGACGGTTAGCAACCTTCAATATTGATGTTAGGATTGAATAATCGGTCCAAAATTAAATTAATCGAATCGAATTATTCGAAATAAAAAAAAATCAAACTTTTTTCGAATTAACCAAACTGATCAAATTTTTCAACAAAAATCGAATAAACCGAACCGATAAATATCAATCAATTCGGTCAAAAACCGAATTAATCAAACTTTTCAAAAATTATATATTTTTATCCCATTTTAACTTTCTTTCGGTTAATTCGGAATTAGGGACCTAGGAATTCTCAATTTAGAGATTTAAAATTTGACTTATTCGGTTTATTCAGTTTATTCGATTTAATCAAATTAGAAATTTTAAAACTAAACCGAATTAACTGAAATAATCGATATTTTTAAAAAAAAATCAAATTTCTAAAATAATTGAATCGAACTTTTAAATTCGATCGGTTAATTCGATTTAACCGAACTTTTGCTCACCCCTAAGATATTCATATTCCAGCGGCCCATCAGCGATAATCCAAAGGAAGATTTGAGATCGGAATATATCTTTAATTTCTTTTATTTTGATGCTTCGGTTGAGCATATCCGATACATATATATTTTCTTCTCTTGTGATGATAGATTTCATAGACCATATAAATTTTCAATATTTATTTTGATGATTCGGTTGAGGAGCATATCCGATACATATTTTCTTATATGTGATGACAGATTTCATAGACCATATAATTTTTTAGTGTTTATTTTGATGCTTCAGTTAAGGAGCATATCCGATACATATTTACTTCTCTTGTGATGAGAGATTTGATAGACCATATAAATTTTGAGTATTTTGTGTCAGCATTTATTAGGTTTCTAGATTTTTATATAAATGAAACACTAATAGATGCACTGATGATATATTTTGCATTTGGATGTCTAAGTTCCATCTTACATTATTAGGTCAGAATGAACATGTGGATGCACCTCGGGAGAGACATATATGACTGAGATCTCTACTATAGAGACGGATTCATGTGTCATTTGTGGAGTACGAGCAAAGTGGGCTCTCAGTTATTGGTGATGCCTTGTAGTCATCTTTTCCATAGTGCTTGCCTGAGGGAGTGACGCGTCATAGTCATTTTTGTCCACGGTTCAGATATGCACTTCCTCATGATTAATGATTATACTATAGATTAATTAATTGATTTTAGACATCCTGAAAAAATCATATTGAGTATTATTTCTTTTGAAGGCTTAATACTTATTTAATTACTTTAGATTAGAATCTGATAATTCCACTTGTCAGGCATCTTTATTATTATTTTGTTTTTAAATATTTTACTCTTTTTTTATTTTACTTTAGCATATTAGTGAAGCATCTTAAGATTCAATTAGTTGTATGGTAGCTGAATAAAATTGTAGGATTCTATAGGTCAACGCTAGTCTTGTTTGTTTGGGTCGAACAAAATCAAGCATCTTGATTTTTTATTTCCTTGCCATATTAGTGTAGTTGTAGGATAAAAATTAAAAATAAAACTATCAATATCGGTCCCAAGCTTAGATGAAAAAGATAAAGAGTTGCTCTAACTTTAGTTACCGTGCTAAAATTGTTTAAGCATATGAACATGATCAATTGAATTTTGACGAAAGCTTTCTTAGCTACATGTATTGCCTACTTAATCATATATAGTTCACACTCAATTTATTTTTTAAAATAAAAATAAAAAAGATAGTTCGGTGGACAATGCTTTCATCAATACGGAATTTCGAAAAAAAATATATTATATATAATCTTATTTTATATTTTATAAGAGATTATTTTTTAAATTTAAATATATAATTTTTAAATTATATGATAATAATTTCATCGTTATGTTAAATTTTTTCTTCTTATTTTAAAAAATATATATATTAAAAAATTATTTAAGAAGGAAAGCTGTTTTTGCAATTATTATAGTTATAATAATTTCATAAAAAGGCTATCTTTTTTTTCAATTCTCTTGATCTCTCGATAAGATTGCATTTTGTTTCTTTGTTAATTATTACTTTATCCATCTTCATATGCCCAAATTGTTTTTCATGCTCTCAGTGCGTCTTTTTTATTATTATTACTACAAAGGTTTCTCATATATGAAATATTATGACTAAAAGAGAAGCTAAAGCGGTGATTAATTTCAATAATTTTATAGCGGATCTCAATGTTAATATCTCAATTTATTTGGTCTTCATTTTCTTAAAGTGATTAATCTAAAAGTCCGGTTCTCATGATCTCATCTATTATAAAATTATTCTTTTTCGAAAATAATCCGAAGACGGAGAAGCCTCGTATAAACTCACAATAGATACACTAAAAAAACCACAAACAAATATAAATGAAAATCGAAAACGATTTTACAATACTTGAATCTTGCTTAGCTTGCTTTCTTCTTGCTTAGAGAATGTCTCTTGATCTTTGGACAGTGCAGCAACACTTCTCCTCCAAAGTTTAAGAACTCTTGTTTAGAACTGTACTTCAATCCTTCGCGAAAACACTCTTTATCGTGTTAACCTAGGGTTCTCAATCGATTAGGCTTATTCCTAATCAATTGTCACGTCAGATCTTACCGTTTAAACATACAGAACGACTCTTTTTCAAATACCTGATCGATTGGTGAGTCATACCAATCGATTGGTGAGTCATACCAATCGATTGGTTAGCCTCTAATCGATTGCCTAATCGATTCAAAGGCTCATTGTTCTCTCGAGAACTCTGAATGAATCGATTACCCCAATCCATTCACAATCCTATTGTTCACCCGAGAAATAACTCTCAATCGATTACCCTAATCAATTGGTAACTCCACAATCGATTAGCCAATCGATTCCAGCACTTACTGTTTTCTCGCGATAATTGCTTCCCAATCGATTGGCATAAGCTGAATCGATTGACCAATCGATTCAGTCACTTATTGTGCTCTCGTGATTTTTCTTCTCTCAATCGATTAGGAAGTTCTTCAATCGATTACCCAATCGATTGACACAAGGTTTAATCGATTGCCTAATCGATTACTCAATCCTAACTCACTTGATCTGAGTGTGGGGTTCCCTTGTCCAACATTCGGTTAACCTTGACTTATTGAGACTTTCCTTTGCCTAACTTCTGGTCAACCTTGACCTACCAGGGCTTCTTCACCAAGTGTTCGGTTAACCTTTGATGTACTTGGACTTTCCGTCTCGTGCCAAGTGTTCAGCTCCCAGCTGACCCAACTTGGACTTGACTTAGTTCCCAACTAGGTTTGCCTAGTCCCACTAAATCTTCTTTCACGTGCCTAGTGTTTAGCTCCCAGCTGACCCACCTTGGACTTGACCTAGTTCCCAATTAGGTTTGTCTAGTCCCACTAAGACTTTACTTATGTCAAGTGTTTAGCTCTCAGTTAACACACTTTGGACTTAACCTAGTTCTCATCTATGTTTGCCTAGTCCCACTAGGACTTCAATCGTGCCAAGTGTTTAGCTCTCAGCTAACCCACCTTGGACTTAACCTAGTCCCCAACTAGGTTTGTCTAGTCCTACTAGGACTTCATCTTGTGTCAAGTGTTTAGCTCTCAACTAACCCACCTTGGACTTCACCTAGTTCCCAACTAGGTTTATCTGGTTCCCAACCAGGACTTCCTTTTGCCTAGTCTCACTAGGACTTACGGTTGTCTAGTCCCACTAGAACTTTCACTGCCTAGTTCTCAACTAGGTCTTTCATTTACCTAACCTTAGTTAGGACTTTCTATTTGCCTAACATCTAATTAGGACTTTTACTTGCCTAGCCCTACAAGGACTTACACCATTTTTAAGTCTCTGGTCAACCCTTGACCTACTTGACTTTACTTAACATATTAATCAAACATCTAAACCTAAGCTCGAGTCATCCCTAGCTTGGTCAATCGGTCAACCCTTGACTCGGGGACAATTGCACTAACAATCTCCCATTTTTTGATGTTTGACAATATGTTTAAGTTAGGCTAACCCATATTAGCCCAACTCCCATGTCAAAGCATAAATGAGAGCTTCCTAACTTGAACCCTACATTTTCTCCCCCTTTGAAATACATCAAAAAGCTCTTCCCAAGAACCTCTTCACTAGCGAAAAATCTCTCCCAGAAATTTACACCTCAAATGAATGTCTTATACCTTTTATTGTATCCTTTGCTCAACCTTAAGCATATGTTCATTTATAATGAAGATTCTCAATCTTCCATTGTCTCCTCATTCTTAATAAAAAAACATGTCTTTTAAAGGAAAATCTCTCCCTCAAAGCATGCTCCAACTTCTATCATTGCACCAACAATGATTTTGAGTCTTTCTAAACCTTTAGGAAAACTCAAAACGAAGTTAAAAAGTTAAGGATTCAAACTTGAATCCAAACTTCCTCTTTAACTCTAAGTTAGTCATCTTTAACCATTTTTTTCTTATATTTATCAAGAAAGTTACCTTTATATACTTGTCCAAACATTTCATATGGTTAGGGATAGTTAAATTTGACTAACGGTGGCTTAATCAGCTAAAATCAGACATTTCAGCTAAAAATCAGCATTTCCAATCGATTAGTTTCATATGCCAATCGATTCCAGTCATGCTAATCGATTGGAGTTGGGTCCCAATCGATTATGCCACATACAATCGATCGACTGATTTATTTCATGAGCTTTTGTGCTCACGGGAATTCATCACCAATCGATTAACTCAATCGATTGGTGTGAAGAAATCGATTGACCAATCGATTACTGTAACTGAATTTTTCTGATTTCAATTTTAGATCGAAATTCAAAAATTTCTAAATAATTCTATGAAATTCTAAAAATCATGAAATTTCATGTAGACATTATTTATGTCATATACCATCAGGAAAAAATAATTTTCTAAGAAAATAACTCCCTTTTTAAAAGATTGACACAAAATTAGAAATCATTGAAAACATCAATGTTTCACTCTATTTTGTATCTATTTAATCAATGGTGATTTCTATCAAAAGATATACTTCACCAAGGTTCTCCAAAATAATTTTGAAATGATTTTAAAAATTGATTTCCAACCATGATCTTTGGGCTAGATGCACATGACTTGTACATTAACTTTCCCCATGAATGGACTTCACATAATCTATGTGTTTTGATGAACCTAAAACTCAAATAGATGCACTAAATCAACATATTGAGTTTTGTTCATCTTCCTAATATCTCACTTGTATCTAACGTGTTTCAATACACATATAAGTCATCCTTATAGTTTTTTGTGAGATGTAAAATAGGTTTTCCCCAAACTAAGGGAAGATGCATTTCTAACTATGCATTTAAACTTTGATCATCCAACCTAGGATGTCAATTGATGTCATTTGTCCTTATCTTCAAGAAATTTAAATAATGCATGATAATAATTATGACATACGTCAAATGAGTATTTTTCAAAGGAAAACTATTATGACTTAATGATGCATGTATGACATGACATTTATCATTTTTCATAACAATATGAATGTATAAAATGATGTCATGACATATGATAGGGCAAACAAAGCATGACAATTTTAGCATAAAGAAAATACCTGATTTTCCATCTAAGTCTAAATAACTTAATCGCTAATTCGAAATAATCCTAAGTTGCCCTTATCTTTCAAGAAAATGCCAAAAATCCTACGTGACATTTCTTTGAATTCTAATCTATTTGTGTCAATTTGATTAATCAATTCCTTAACTTTTATTGGCACACTTTACTCTTCAAGAGTAGGAATCAACTTATCATTTTCAAGATATCACAACACCTTGAAAATGCTCTAAAGTGTCGACTTCACCATGGTTGGGTTAACTACACTTCCAAATAGAGTTGACACACTCCAAACCCATCTAGGGTGTAGAGAACGCACTCTTAGGAACCCAATACCTATTGGTGCTCCTTGGGTGTTCTAGGTACTCATTAGGGATAACTTTCCTAAATACCTTCCTAATGAATTTTCTAGATTTCTTCAAAGTCTTAGTCACCTCTAGGTCAACTCTAGGAATAATCTCCCTTGTGATCTTCTTAATGACTTTCTTAGGATTCTTAGAAGTCTTAGTCATACTAGTCTTCTCAAAGTTAACTCTAGGGATAACTTTCCTTGTAACTTTGACTTGACTCCTAAACCTAGGGATAGTTCCTTAGCTATATGAAACTCTATGGTATGATGACACATTCTTCTTGGCTTTAGGTTTGTATCCCAAACATTTCTTGTCATCGAATGAATCTTGCATATCTAACCCTAAATTTTGCTTCTTGGACCCTTTAGAGTTATTTGTCAATTTCTCTAGGGCCTTTTCTAATTTATCAAGTCTTGACTTCAAGGCTTGATTTTCAA
The DNA here is from genome assembly GCA_038050645.1 of Hedychium gardnerianum. Classification (NCBI taxonomy): domain Eukaryota; kingdom Viridiplantae; phylum Streptophyta; class Magnoliopsida; order Zingiberales; family Zingiberaceae; genus Hedychium; species Hedychium gardnerianum. Next base: position 779 of record JBBUKS010033620.1, on the reverse strand, counting down.
TTATTAAGTCCTCAAATGTTGATCTTTCATGATTCCCTTGGACTTTCTTCTTCCTAGGCATATTTTTAAATTCCTTAGATTTCTTGCCTAGGTTATTTTCTACCATCTTAGCCTTAGGTAGGATTGTTCTAGCATGAAATGACCTGTAATTTTTCTTAAAATTTTCATGCTTTCTATGTTCATGATAAACAGTACTAAAATGATAACATTTATCTCTAGCATGCTTATTATCACGAATTAAGGAAATACCATTAACTAATGGTACATTAATTTTGTTCTTAGAAGCTCCTCCTTGACTTAAGCTTTCTCCTTGGTTCTTGGTCGGATTCCTCTCCCTTGGACATTGATTTCGATAACGTCCCTTTTGATTGCAAGAAAAGCACACAATATGTTCTTTGCCCTTTCGTATCATGGGACTGACCTCTTTTGGCTTCTCCTTCACTATGGGTGCCACCTTAGTCTTCTTTTTGACTAACCTTGAACACTTTCTCTTGTAATACCCATTCTCCCTACACTCAAAGTATATGATATGATTTTTATTTTTACATCTTGAAATTGTTATACCTTTGCTTGTAGAGATGACACATGACTCTTCTTCATTGATTCCGGATGTAAAAGCTTATTCTTGTTATGGTATCAATGAGCTCTCCCCCTCAATCCTTGAGGTGGATGCTTCTTGTTCAATTTCCTCCTCGAATGTTGAACATCTCTCAACCTCCGAGTCCTCATGCTCTTGATCCAAAGAGTCTCCCTCTTTAGATTCGTCTTGACTTGCCAAG
>JBBUKS010033610.1:0-10957 GCA_038050645.1 Hedychium gardnerianum | reverse complement strand
AAGGACTATTTATACTAATAGTCACTATGAGAATGTTTATGATACTCATATAACGATCCATGAAACATTCTCATGGTAGGTCAATTCAGTACATATTCTCTAATATATAGCCATGTGTCAACTTGATATCTTATATCCATGACTTATGAAATTAAGTCATCAATTGACCTAGATGTTAGTCTTAATGCATTAATATTTTCCTAGTATATTAATGCTTGACTTGGAATAGTTAAGTAGTGTTCTATATACATCTACATCCTCCCACTATCAATTCAACCAATTGATATGCTGTAGACTAGAACCTACTATCCTAGGACATTATTATACTTAATCATTTGACACTGATCTGAAGTAAATATAATAACCATAAACTTTGTTTTTTATTAATGAAATATGATACAAAAGTTCCCTTGTCAATCATCTCATAATTGGCTCTTAGGGCTAATACTAACGCTATTTACATCTCACATAAACCTTATTGTTCAGCATGATTCTATTGGATATGCATTCATATCAGGGTTGAGTTGCAATGGACCATGGTGCCTAATTATTGTAGAGGTTGTTTTACCATATTAAGCTTTTGTTTTTGTTTCATGGCATGACAGGTACAGGTTAATATTGTGGATGTTTCAACTAGCAATAAGAAAATTGAACACCTGGAAGGATTTTCTTTGGTCTCTAGAGAGGCTATTCTTTCAAGTTATTCAGGTGTGGTAGAGCAACTACCAGATGACAGGGGTAAAGCAATTGCTGTTATGGCCAGGGGTTTAGAATGTTTTCTTAGAAAAGCTTATGAGGATGGCAACCTTGGTGGAGCTGTAGGCATTGGTGGCAGTGGAGGAACTTCATTGATTGCTCCTGCATTAAGATCTCTCCCTTTAGGAGTGCCAAAGATGATAGTATCAACTGTTGCTAGTGGTCAAACAGAATCCTATATTGGAACGTCCAATTTGATATTATTTCCATCAGTTGTTGACATATGTGGTATCAACAATATTAGCAGGCTTGTTTTATCTAATGCTGGGGCAGCTGCTGCTGGGATGATTTTTGCAAATTTGTCTACGTCTGACAATTCTATTGACATGACTAAGAGAACAACTGTTGGCATCACTATGTTTGGAGTTACTACACCATGTGTAAATTTTGTGAAAGAAAGATTGGAAAAAGAAGGATTTGAGATGCTTGTATTTCATGCAACTGGGGTTGGTGGTAGGGCTATGGAGGATCTTGTCAGAGAGGGACTTATACAGGTATCTTTTTGGCTCTGTCAAAATTAAAAAGAAATTGGAATAATTTATGTCTACTTTCAAAATATCTAAGCTTACTTTTTCTACCTACACCAAACCACTAGGTCAATCTTCTACTTTGGATTCAGTCTCAATTATTTGTACAACAATTAGAAAGCTTCTAGTTCACATTTCATTTAATGTTTCACTAGCTTAGTGTGCTTATGTGCTATACCTGTTTGAAACTATTTGTTTAGGTTCTTTTGACCTTCTCATTTACTTAATTTCTCTTTTGATGGACGTGCAGGGAGTCTTGGATATTACAACAACTGAAGTTGCTGACTATATAGTTGGAGGAGTCATGGCCTGTGACAGTAAGAGATTTGATGTCATTTTGGAAAAAAATGTTCCTTTGGTTCTCAGTGTAGGTGCCCTGGATATGGTTAACTTTGGAGCTAAACATAGAATACCTTCTGTATTTCAGCAGAGAAATATTCATGTTCACAATGAAGAGGTATGATCTGTTATTGATGGTTCATTAAGTTGTTCGTTGTCAAGTATTGAAGTTTTTTCTAGACTTTGATTTCAACTGGATCCATTCTTCATATCTGGAACAAATACATCGAATAGATATGAATGATAGTATTTTTGTTATCAAATCTTTCATAAGTTATCAAGATTTTATTTTGATGACAATACTAACATTAAGATGAAATATCATATTTGCTTATTGTTTCACTGTATACTTTTCTCTTTTAGTTATTGGGCGGGAGGGTGTAGTAAAATCAGGGGGAAGAAAGTAACATTATAATTGCACAAGAAAGATACACAGCTTTACGTTATTCATTGTCAAGATGAGAGCTATGTCCATGAGGCAAAGGCAATGACTTCACTAGCCACGAAAGGTGTACAACTAAAAGTAAAAGATCACACTCACAAACTTTGTATTTACACCTCGAAGACTCACTCAAGCCCTTTTATAATGTCCACATGATGCGAAATGCTCTGCAACCACCTTTATATTGCCATGAGAGAGTCATATCAAAGGTCAAATCTCTTAATGTGATTACACCATCTCAAGAAATCATCAATGCCAACATTTTACAAAGTGCACTTATCACCATAACTGATTTCAAAGAGTGTTTTGGAAGCCAAAGCAACAATCTCCACCTTGCCGAGGATATGGGCAAACTCCAAGAAAGACTTGCTCCATCTCATTGAAAACTTCCTCCATAATAAATCAGTTGAGATGATAAAGATTGATCAAACTTGAGAGATAAACAAACTTATCATCTGTAATAGTTTTACTAAACATATCCACAGGATTGTCATTTGTGTCAATCTTGACCAAAGAAACTTCTCCATTTGCAATTAATTCATGGAGAAAGCGATCCTAACTTGTGTATTCTTGGTTTTAGCATGGTGGACTTTCTTTATGGCTATGTGTAAAACACTAGATTTTATAGAAAATTTGTACATTACCTTGCATAAGACCAAGTTCACTTAAAAGTTCAGCCAACTAAACAGATTGTTTTCTGGCTTCTGTAGTACCTGCCTTGTACTCAGCTTCAGTAATGAACAATCCAATAATTGACTACAGCATTGGCTTCCAACTAATAGGTCCACCAATCAATTTAAACACATCCACTTGTAAAATTTGTTATTATCTAAATTTCTTGCAAAATCTGCATCAGCGAAAACAACAACTTGGTTTCTATTAATATCATTTCTATCAAAAACCAGCTCATGGTCTTTTGTTCCATACAAATAACAAAGAATCTTTTTTATTATCTGCCAATGAGCTTTTCCTAGATTGACTATGTATCTACTAGAAACACTTGAGACATACAATAAATCTGGTCTAGTGCAAACAATACAAAACATTAAGCTACCAACAACATCAGAGTAAGGAGCACATGCGATCACCTTCTTCTTCTTCAATGCTTGGTGATTCTGCAGTATGTAATCTCAAGTAAGCAGCTAAAGGGGTAGAAATAGGCTTAGCATGATTCATGTCAAAATTTGCAAATTTTTCTGTTCATAATTTCTTTGAGATAGACATAATTTACCAACAACTCTATCTCTTTGAATTTCGATCCCCAAAATTCTTTCTCTTCACCTACCTCTTTATCTCAAATTCCTTAATTGAGATTTCAAAATGTTGATATCATACATATTATTTTCAGCTCTCCACATATCGTCAACATAAATCACTAGATTAAACACACCAATCATATTGGCTATGAGTAAATCTTTGCTTGTTTGTAAATAAATCAAAGAACTTGTACCATTGCCTAAGGAAACATTTAAACCACATAATGGTTTTCTTTAACTTACACATGATCTTCTATACTTTTAACCTTAAATCCCTTAGGTTGTTGCATATAAATTTCCTTTCTAATTCTCTATGCAAAAAGGTCATCTTTAATATTAACTTGTTCTAATTCAAGATTAAAGAGAGCATTAGAGAGAATGGAGGGAAATAGGATGTGTGGATATACGAGGATGGACAAAATAAGAAACGAGAGCATTAGAGAGAAAGTCTGAGTAGCATCTATTGAGGAAAAACTCTGAGAGACACGTTTGAGATGGTAAGGACATGTACTTAGACGACCAATAAATGCTCCAGTTAGGCGATGTGAAACTATGACAAATATACACATCAAACGAGGAAGAGGATGACCAAAAAAAACTTAGTTAGTAATAATAAAATAAGATAAAATTTATTTAAGTATAGATGGTGATATACTACGGGATAGAACCCAATGGCGTAAAAGAATCAATATAGCCGACCCCACGTAGTAGGATAAGGCTTGATTGTTGTTGTATAATTAGGAAGAGGAATAGATAAATTTGTAAAAAGACAAAATCATCCCTAGAAAAAATTTAACCATCCAACCTAGGTTAGTGGTGTTAGATACATGCCTCAAATATAATATCAGTAAAAGAAAAACATGAAAACGTGTATGGCTCCTAGGATCAAGTAGTAGAAGTTAGACGTTGAAAAGCAAAATACCTTTAAAGAAAGGGTATGAGCATAAGTATTAGAAAAAATATATGACAACTCGAATACGACATGTGATAAGACGATATCAAATTTAAAAATGGTGGCCAAAAGCATACTCAGTGAGAGATAGACACTACCAAATAAAAAATCTTGATGGTGGAATGAGGAAATCCAAAAGAAAAGCGATGGAAAAACAAACAACCTATAAATTACTATATACTTATAAAAATAAAATAAAAACTTTAAAAAGTATGGCAATAGCTAAGAAAGAGAAAAAGCAAGCAAAGAGTGAAGCCAATAATGAATTTTTTGAACGTTTGTATCGATAGAATGTCTAAAGCGAAAGAAAGAAAAACAAGAGATCTTACTCGAATAAGATGAATCTAATAGAATACTAGTGAATAATGAAAAAATAAAGGAGTAATGAAAAAAAGTATCTTTATCAATTTTTCAATGAAGATTTAGGCACCAACTTAACTTAGGAAATTTAAGTAGATCGGAAGAATATAGAAACTTAAATTTTTATCGAAGAATTCAAATTTCAAAAGTAGAATAAACGTCTAATAGAAGAATGGAAGAATGATATTAAAGAATGATTATAAAATTATTTATACTAATATTGAAAATGAAAAATAAATATTTAATCAATGGAGAGTAAGTATTCTAGTCCTCTGTATAAAAATAAAAAGGATGTACAAAATTGTGCGAATTGTAAGGGCATTAAACTAATGAGTTATACAATAAAATTTTGGGAAAGAGCGATAGAAAAATAATTAAGAAATGAGATATGGTGACCAAAAATCAATTTGGATTCATGTCTGAAAGAATGATAGAAATTATACATTCTTAGGCAACTGATTAAAATGTATTGGAAAAAGAAAAGAAACGAGACTTGAACATGGTATTCATTAACTTAAAAAAAACTTATAATAGAATCCAAGAAAAATTATGTGGAGAATCCTAAAAAAAAAAAAGATGTGAGTGTATATTGAAATAATTAAGAATATGTATGAGGATGCAATGACAAGAATGAAGACTCCAAACACATTAACCGAAGCATTTCCTATAAAGATAAAATTACATTAAAAATCAACTCTAAATTTATATCGTTTTACACTAGTCATAGATGAACTCACTAGACACATCTAAGACATATAATCATGATACTTGTTGTTTGCAGATGACATTGTTTTGGTCAACGAGTCACGTAAAAGAGTAAATGCTAAGTTCGATTCTTGGTGAGAAACATTAGAAGTAAAATTTTAGGCTGAATAGAGTAAAAACAAAATATATGAAATTTAAGTTTAATAATAATAGACGTAGCAAAACAATTGTTAAGATAAAAAATGACGAGTTTCTTATAACTGAGAGCTTTAAATATCTAAGATCGTTCTGATAAAAAATGGAGGGATTGATAGAGATGTTTTACATACAACATAAGCAAGATGGTTGAAATAGAGGAGGGTGTTGGATAATCTTTATAATCCTAAGGTACCTCTAAAGTGTAAAAGAAAGTTTTACAAAATAGCGGTCAGACTTGCTATATTATATGGAGTTGAATGTTGGACTATAAATTAAACAAACAAGCAAAAGATGAGAGTCGAGGATGTTAAGGTGAATGTGCGAACACAAGAGGATGGACAGATAAGAAATGAGAATATTAGAGAGAAAAACTTGAGATTACGCCTATTAAGGAAAAACTCTAAGAGACACCTTTAAGATGGTATAAATATAAACTTAAGCGATCAATAAATGCTCTAGTTAGGCGATGTGAGGTCATGATAAATATATACATTAATCGAAGAAGAGAACAAAAGAAGACTTGGTTAGCAATGATAAAACAGAATAAAATTCATTTAAATATAAATGAGGATATAATAGGAGATCGAACCCAATGGCATTGGAGGATCATATAACCAACCCCACTTAGTGGGATGTAGATTTGGTTGTTGTTGTATTGCTTGACCTTTATTACTAATATTTTTCTAGTTGGATATTTTAGGGTTTAATAATAGTCCAATAAAAATACTCTCCATATCCTATCTAGACATACACACTACAAATAATATTGTCCCTAGGATATTCAATTTATTCCTTAACTCAGCCATCAAAGAATTTTTATGTGTGTTACTTTCAATTAACATATGCATTATATCACCACATCTTATCTTTAAAGGGATAATTTCATACTAGAATATAACAATGAGGATTTCTTGCTCAACCTTTCATTACTTCCAATGTCTAAGTTAGTATCTAACTGTATGTCAAATCCTATATCTATAGGAATCTTTGCATGAAAATCCTCACTTTGTCATTGAAAATGTGATAATTGACAAGACATAGTTAGAAAGTTCTTGACCTAATGCAAGTCCAAAAATACAACCCAAATTCTAAAAATGAGTATGATGTCAATAAGGCATTTTTGCATGGAGAACTAGAGGAAAAAATTTATATAGAGGTCCTACTAGGATATGAAATTAATTTAGAAGTTCATATTATATGAAAGCTTTATATGGACTTAGGCAATCACCACAAGCATGAATTACAAGAGTTATAAATGTCATGGGGTATAAACAAAGTCAAGGGGCATATGGATTATTAAACACTCATTTTTAGAAGAAGTCACAACGCTCTTAGTATATGTCGATGATATATCAGTGAAAGAAAATAATGTGGCTCATTCTAAGCAAGACATTTTTTATCTCCCAAAAAAATTATATTACTTATCTCCTCAAAGAAACCACATGCAAGCCAGCAATTACTCTAATAGATCCAAATCTTAGCCTTTGAATTGTAGAGAATGATGTTACAAAAAATAAGGAAATGTATCAATAGCTGGTAGGAAAAATTATTTATCTTCTATTTCATACATCATCAAATATAACATAAGAGAAGCTGATTTGCAAGCAGTCCACCAAGTATTACAATATCTCAAATGAGCACCTGCAAAGAGTATTTTGTTTTAAAAAAATGAAGTTGCTAAAGACATATATGGATGCTGATGATGTTGGGTTAATGGATTGATAGAAGTTCAACCATAGGATATTACACCATTTTTGGTGATAATCTTGTGACATGGAGAAGCAAGAAACAACATGTGGTAACATGATCTAGTGCAAAGGCAAAATTTTGAGCAATGGTTCATAATGTGTGAACTATTTTGGTTCTTAGAAAGACAAAGATCAAGTGGGATGACCCAACAAGACTTTATTGTGATAATGTCTGCAATTAGCATATCTCACAATTCAATACAACATCATCGAATGAAGCACAAACACTTCATCAAGGATACTAAAGAGAGTCAATTTATACCCCTTATGTATTTACATATGAACAACTAAGTATCTTAGAGTTTCAAAGGATTATATCCAAATTGGAAATGATAAACATCCCAACTTGAAGGGGAGTGTGAGAAACCATTTTGTAACCATATATAGGCTAAAAATATTCCATAAATTATAGGATATGATAGCATAGCTAGTTTCAATAAAAGTATATTTGGTTTTTTTTATAGGTCTGATTAGAAAAAGGTTTTAAGGATTTTTATTAAAAAAGTATATTATTTTATGAAGATAAATCATGTTATCAATTATAAAAAAAGAGTTAGAATCCCATGTAGTAAACAAATTTTCATTTATTCTTTGACTTAGAATGAAGCCTGCATATAGTAACTTTCATTTTTTCTGAGGGTTGAAAATGAATATAGTAACTTAGATGTGTTATTTTATCTGCAAAAAGAAGAAACAAATTTAATCACAATGAACTCTTTTTGTGGACCGTTTTCTTAGTTTCCTTAATTATCACACAATTTGCAACCTAGTAGTGTAAAGAAAGATGACAAGACATTGTCTATCCGATAAATCCATGATTTTCATGTGTGTTTAACATGTAGTCAAGGCAACTCAAGGAGAACACTATTTCAATTGCATTTTAAAACCCACTCTCCCTCTAGTATGCCAAATGTTTGAACTCAACAAATACTTAACACGGCTACATCACTAATTGCATAAGACAAATAAAGTGACCAGAAAATTCTCAAAATGGTATTAAACGGATCTAGTTTGAAACATTGACCCTCAAATCGGTTAAGTGATTTAGATTATGGATAGTGATATAAGTAAGATCATACTTATTAAGTACACCTATGCTTGATCTAATATAATCTCCTCCAATCAATTTGTGATTCCAAGATCTGCTGCTTCAGAAGGAAAGAAAGGAATTTCTTTTCTATCTTCGGAATGATCATTTTAATGGCAGAGAAGAAATAACAAGGAGATGCCTCTCCTTTCCCCTACATAGTGTACTTTACCCTTAATTTCTCAAAATTAAGGAAGCCTTCCCACTCTTCTTCCCCTTTTTCTTCCACTCTTATGAACAAGTTCTAAGACAATCATGCTCTTTAGACTTACAGAAAATCTGTAAACAGTTAAAACATATTTTTGGTACTTTATAATAGTTACTTGTATAAATGTTAAATTTAACTGGTGGTTAACTTACTAAAAGCTTAAACTGTAAGGAAAGAAAAAAATCTATACCATAACACATAATACTCCTTGTGTGTGAGAGGTTAGAGTGAAATAGAAAAACTGGCATACAAACAAACTCTGCATTGTTAGGAAAGGGATCGTTCATATATTTAATTCTTAACAAATGAGGTTGAGTTAATTGGACTATAGCAAGCCCAACAAATGAGCTTGCTTAACCTAACTAAGGGTATGTTATTGACACTATCAAGATAAAGTTGATTGGCTAACTTAGTCTAAGACATCTTTAATATGGTATTGAAGCATGAAGTTTCATGTTTGAAACTGCTACTGGCAATAATACATCTCCATGTTAGTTAAGTTAGTCCAAGTGTTAATCTTGAGCTAATCAATAAACATAAATTCTTAAGTCTGTCAACGGGTGGGCAAACAGGGTTGCACTGGCTTAAGTCACAATATGAACTGGCTCAACTTAATGGGGATAGATTATTGGGGTAGGAATCAAATGCAAGACCTCTTGTTCAGATAGAATTTTAGAGTTGATTTATTAAGCTTTGTTGCAAAGGCTCAAGTTATGAACAATAGAGGATTAACAACTCCAAGAGAGGATTATGCCTTGAAAAATAGATATTTCAAGAGATAAAAAATGGTAGGTACTTTGTGCCCATAAGAAAACTGTGAGCTTCGTGTTATCATCCAACTAAGAAAATACTAAACGGCAGCTATTTCAGAATGTAGAGGATTAAATATTGGACATAGTAATTAAACCAATGGGCTTTCAATTATTTCTTCGTTCTTCAAACTTTAAGTTCTAGTCAAATTTGAAGACTTGGAGGTACATAGCCATCAACATATGTCACCAAATGAACCAAATAAGAAATGACAAGGAATTAAAATTTTCCAGTGTTTGTCGAGTAGATATTTCTGTTAATCATGTATTGACGTCTTGGTTCTAGGAGTTGTTATTTTTCAACTGGTCAAGAACCCAGCAAGACAAATATATGTAGCACCGATAAATTATAACTTCGATACGATTAGACAAATACCTGTAGGGCGAGTTGCCACTCGTTCTGTCGCTGGAGCTCGTCGAGAACAGCCAATTGGTCCGCCTTGAGAAGCCTCCCAAATCGAGCATCGATCACGTTGTCTACCCGATGAGACGAGGAGGAGGTGGAGGCCTTGGCGAACTTAAGGGCCTGGACCACCTGGATCGCTTCCGTGGACATCACCCTGTCTCTCCAGAGTGGTTTCCTCGCGCCGGCTCGTCGAATGCCACAATGGATCCTCAGAGGAACATGGAAGCTCCAAGCTCTTGGTCTCGCCAAGCTCAGAGGCGGAAGCCGACCTTGGAATCGAGAGCATGGACCCACGGAGCAGCACAACATTGATAACGGCGTAGAGCGATGAGTGTTCGACCGAATGCCGCAATCCTAAGTTTTTAGGAAATTTCGGTCTCGCAATTTTCTGAAAAGGTTATAAATCATAAGAAATATTTATCATAAAGTGTCTCCTTGACGGGTTTGAAACAACGGATCAATTGAAAGATCCCTTTCTTAGTCCGTTGTTTTAACAGATAAAAAAGAAATAAAGAAAGATTAACGTGTGAAGAGATAAATTTAACGGTATTTTATTAAAGGAAAAGCTTAAATATACAAGAATGTTTTGCAAAAACACACTTATCCTCTGAAATACATCTCTCATAACTAGTTTTGCCCAATCCATTTTTGCGCTAGAGCTTCGAATTTTCTTGCTCTCACTCAAATTCTACTTATTACGCCAGTTTTACTCCTGAAAATTCTATTCTTTAACTTGATCAATTGCTAGTTCCTTTCACTTGAACAAGCAACCCCCTTCCCCACTCTCTAAAAAGACTACTCCCTCTCTCCTGTTGTCTTCCGTACATTTTTCATGTTTTTATCTCCTTTTAATGCCATTTTTTCTGCACCATCTCTTAAGGGCTCGGGTCCAACTCTCAAACTTTGCAAAGGTATATGTAGCAATGACTTCTCTCCATGCTTTTTTTTTTTTGTTATTTTTACAATACAACAACAACAACAATCGAGCCTTATCCCACTATATTGGGTCGGCTATATGGATTATTTTACGTCATTGAGCTCTATCCCCTACTATATCATCATTTATATTTAAATAAATTTTATCTTGTTTTATTTTTGCTAACCAAGTCTTTTTTGGTCTTCCTCTTCCTCGTTTGATGTGTGTATTTGTCATTGTTTCACATC
>JBBUKS010033601.1:0-10958 GCA_038050645.1 Hedychium gardnerianum | reverse complement strand
CATTGGGATGACAATGTTTAGCTCCAAAATGGATCAAAAGCTTCATATATATGCATTGCCACCGCTTACCTAGGAACGTACATTGTCACTCAATAGTAAAAGGAACATATATTAGATAGAGAGTTCAAACATGATTAGCTGCGACCCAAAAGTAACCGATATGAAAAAATATTACGGTGATCACACATGTTAAAATTATCCTGGCTGAATGATATAATTTTCTCGTTTTTATAAAAAAGTTGGTTCACTCATTTGTTCAGTTCATCACTGTGTTGTGACATATGAAAACAACAACTACATAGAGTTTGCTCGAACTGATTCATTTGTGACACAGCCGAACAATGAAAACACGAGATGAAAATTATGTACAAAATTAGAGAATAACATTACGAGAGGAAAACAATCGTGCAACAATGATTACCTTGATGGAGATGTTGCCCTTGTGCTTTTTCAATATGTCCAGAAGAATTCTAATCCAATACCCACTATAACTTAATAGGTCAAGATCAGACAACGGTCTTTCTGGGGTTTCAATTTTACCCTCCTTTTTTGAAAGTTCATAGGCTGCTCAAGTTCAACAAACTTTGATTAGGAAAATCATGATTGATATCAAAAAATATAGCAATAACTAAAACACACTTAACATGAATTCAAGTCCACATGACCAAAATATTTCATCTATAATACCAAAGTAGCAGAATATCATGATAAAAGAATCATAATTGAACCCCAAAAAATTATCACTCCCGTACATGGAATAGTATCTAAATAGAAGTGATGATGATTTTCTATAAGATTCAAAATATAAACAGTAAAAGCTATTTTTTATTCAAAGAGGAAAGCACTTTAAATCAGTTGAAGTATTTTTCAAAAGGCATTTAAAAAATAAAGTATTGATTGTGCATGTATCAATTAATGAATTTCCTTGTAGTGTTCTATGAGCGACCTAGAGTTTGTAGTCCAATGATTGCAAATTCTTTTTGCAAAAGAAATATTAATTACACCAAGAATTGATTAAATAATGTAATAACAATTTTCAATATGACAAAACAAAAGGAATGATTTTGTGTGGCTTATCTAAGGAAAAAAGAGAAGTATTCATAATTATCTAATGTTGGTACGTCACTCTGCTATTTTTACTGAGGTAAATGAAGTATTTTAAGTGAAACAGAAGAAATAAACGAACTGTAGTATCAAATACATGCCATTTTTCTTGATTACTTGGAGAACCAAAGGAAAGAAATTATATAATATAATTACTTGTTTGTGTTCATTACATGCTAAATATAAATATTTTCATCTCTTTTCGTTCCTACCACAATCCAAGTATAGCCACATTCAGGATACAACCGCAAAAAGAAATGACTTGATGTTAAAGAATGAACAGAAAAATAGGCCAATTATTGTATGTAGATGAACAATTATTCAAATATTTGAGATAAACTCAAGATAGTGTTAGGCTTAATACCTAAGATTAACAAAATTATATGTCTCTGCATTAATCGAACCTTGAGCTAGTTTTAAGCACAATAATCTCTATAATCTCCAAATTCCTATATGAAAACCATAAAACTGAGACAATAGTTGACAAACTTTACTAATTTAGAAAATCAGTAATCAAAGTCTGCACTGCATATTTTTTTCCACTATAGATTTTTTAGAATCAATACTCGAAAGAAAAAGAATTCATATTCAATAAGAGATATTAGTAAATATAATTCTAGTTTGAGGAAAAGAAATGGGAACTTAATTTCTCGCATTTCTTACTCTCTCCCTATTATATTTCTCCAATTTTGTACCTTTATTTTCTAATTTTCTACCAATCGAAACAAGGAATCTTCTTATGGAAGTAGAACTCCAGTTGAGTTTTTTTTTTCCACAAAGGTTGTTAGTTTGTTTTAAAACTATTTTTTAGGGTAAAAATGAGATGCCTCCAAGTTTTTCTCCAAAGGTTTGCCGAAGGTAAAAAAGAAACCCTAAAGGAATGAAATCCCCAGAATCATTCAATTGACCCTCCCAAATAAACATCGATTCAGTTCATACGTCTCATCGTAGATAGCCAAAACCCACCACCGGATTCATTCATTACGAATAGTGCTATTACAGAGTTCCAAACGATCTCGATCCTTCACAAAACTTCAAAACCCAAATCCGACCAACAAAATGGTAGAATATATACCACATAAACAATCTAAAAAGGGGTACAAAATTGAATTATCAAAAGAAGGACAGAGACGAAAGACGATCCGCACAAAAGGAGTGAACACTTACACGACATAGATCTTCGTCGCCATTGATTTAGGGATCAAATCGGAGACAGGGGAGAGATGGAAGAACAACTATTGCGAAAGGAAGACGAAGTAGTTTCACTGGTGGAAACTCCTCCCAACCTTCTATCTACCTTGCACAAAGGCTGAAGACAAAGCTATCTTCGAGATCCGATGGATGAAGGGGGTTGAAATGGAGAAAACGAAGCTAGAGAGAAGAGCATGAGGCTTTGAGATCACACTGTGAAGGTGAGGCTTTGGGATTGCATTGGTGGAGGAGTTGATTTTTCGGACGAAGGGTTATGGTTTCGGGTGTATGTTTTTTAGGGTTAAGATTTTTCATTTAATTTTTTTTATGATTACTAATGAATGTCATACATGTGTCCCAATTTTTGGCATGAGTTTTGAGGCGGGAAAAATATAACGCTTATAATTACATTGACAACGGTTAATAACCGTTGTCTTATTATTACAACGACAATGATTTATGCACCGTTGTTCCAAGCATTGTGAAAATATTCGCATTGACAATGGTTCATTGCACCGTTGTCCCAACTGCTATTAATATTAAAAAAAATGCTTAAAGACAACAGTTTTAGAAAATCATTGTAAAATGCGTTGTGATTAAAAGAAATACGCTCCACGATAACATATAGTGTAAAACCGTTGTCTTTTGTGTTATATAGGCGCTCAAAGACAACGATTTTGTCAAAAACCGTTGTCTGTTATCAAAATCACAATGATTTCTCTTAAAATCGTTGTCTTTGTGGTGTTATCTTTTGGCATTTTTGTTGTATTGACAATCCACTAATAACACAATGATAATACAATTCAATTAAGTATAGATTGCATATAATATAAATACCGACAACATGAAAGAAGAAGAAAGCTCGAGCGTCGATTGTCGAAGCGGCGTTTCAGTGTCATAGAGCGAGTTTTAGAGTAGCGCACGAGTATGAAAGTTGTCCGGGTAGTTGTGTTGAAGGTGCTGGTTGAAACTCTTCTCTTATAAGTTTATTCAGGCACCTCTATTCCCTTTGAGGCACCTCTATCCGAAGGGATTCGAACCAGATACGAGTTTGCCGCATCTTATCCTTTTTCAGGCGCCTCTAATCTTTTGAGGCGCTTGAATCGCTGACGTGGCTGGATCTGACCGATGCTTGACTTTGGCTGAGTCTATGCCAACCTAAGCACCTAAATCCCTTTGAGGTGCTTGGTTGCTGATGTGTCCGACCAATCAGAGGTTGCCACCTCATTTTTCTAGTGCTGAGGTGATTGAGATGCCTTAATCCTTTTGAGGCGCCTGGTTCGGATTGAGGCACCTGGATCCTTCCAGGCGCCTGGTTCAACATTTTCCAGGCTCTATATTTTTGCATCATAGAGTTAGTATATACAGAATATAAAACATAATAAATCATGTTCGACAGTCTTGGGACTGTCCGATTCTGACTTTTGTGTTTCCTTGAAACCCTAGGTTGAACCGATGCCTACTATTCCCTTAACGGGGAACACGTCCTCACCTACTCATCTCAGGAGAGTGTATATGTTGCCAAACATCTGGACCTCCAGACTATTTGGACTTTTACTCAGTATCCGATCTCGACCTCCAAGACTTTCCGCTAGACGTCTTGTCCTCGACCCGCCTAGACTCCTACCTGGTGTCCTCGACTCCCAAAGCTTTCCTCCTAGTGTCCTCGTCCCCTAGGACTTCTGTCCGATGTCCTTGATCTGCTAAGACTTCTGCCCAGTCCCCTAGACCAAGACTTCGTTGCCCAATCTCCCTGATCAGGACTTCTTGCCCAGTCTACTGACCAGGACTTCTTTCACCTTGCTTAAGTTCCCTTAGGACTTTCTGCTCGAGCTTCCTGCACACTCAGTCAGACTCATTAGATAACAACAACACTTAACTTTGGACCTTTGTCATCTATCAAAACATAGGTTCAATTAACTGATGCTTCTAACACCAACAGTTTGTATATATATGCTTATCTTGCAGGAACCTAGAGCTGGAAGCAAGATTGGGAAGTAGACAGACGTGAACCAGACGTAGCCAAAGGAAGTGGCCCGGACTACTCCAGGCGCCTTGACGGGTCTAAGTGATCGAAAGGGTTCTAGGCGCCCGGACCAAGATATGATCGAGTCAGGATAAGGAGCGACTGATTTGGATCGATGAGGCTAGAATCCAAGCGCTTGAAAAGTCTCTTTATAAGTAGCCTCGACCAAAGCATTCAAATCATCAATTCCTTCATTCTACTCTTCACCTTTGCACTCAGAAGAATGTGCGGCGAAGCTCTGTGACCAAGAAAGCTCTAGGAAGGGTGTGCTGCGCTCAGGACTTCTAGATCGACCACAACATTGTATTTGTTTTTATTTACAAGTCATACTTTATTTTATATCTTTTTTGTGCCTATAAATCAAAATTGTAAGATGAGTTTCTCCGCCTCCAGAAGAGTTTCGAAAAGGAGACCACTAGTGGATGAGCGTCTCTTGTACTTAGGCCTTGGACGTACTGACCCTAGGGGGTTGGGAACCAAATAAATCCCGCGAGTCTTTCGTTCTTGCATTTTTATTATATTTCCGCTGCAAATACTAATCTGATAGATCGAATGAACGACGAAACGAGCATGAAAGCAAGGATCGATATTCACCCCCTCCCTCTCTCTCGATAGCACCGGTCCTACATGACCTCCATACCTCGTCCATCACGGTAGGTAGTCAATCCATCACTTGGGTTTACAAGACACTATGTTTCGCAGGCAACCACTCCTCTAGACCTGGTCCGCCTAATCCCACCTAGGTTTACAAGACACTGTGCTATATTGCACAGCCACTTCATCAAAAATAGAGGATGTGCATGCCCCAGCTAAGAATCGAACTATGGTACTCTCGCCTTACTATTGCACCATACCGAGAGGGCGACAAAGCAATTTTATTTGGACATGAAGTGGCGAAGATAGAAGGGGCCACATGGTAAGTCTAGGACTCGATCAATACGACTTCTGATCAATTTAAGATGAATTCAAATTCAGCCTGACTAACTCTTTCGAGTTATTAGCGTACTCGAGTTGAGTCAGCCAACTCATGATTAAACTCAGAAATCAATCGATCGACTTATGGTGGAGCTCGGGTCAAATCAATTGACTCATGGCCGAGCTTGACCCGAGCCACATCCAAGTTAAGTCCAATTAGCCAAAGCTCGAACACGACACAACAGATGCAATAACGCCGATTACAAAAAGGTCGCGCTCTTTAGTGAAGGATAATGAGGTATGTTTTTAGGAATCCTAGTCATCTCTTCACCCCCTATATAAAATAATAGTGATAATATTGAGAGGTACATTATGGTATTGTCATTTTTCACTTCACTACTATCATCGGTCTCCTCCAGACTTTGACTTGGGCATCGAAAGAGCTCACCAAGATACGTCTTGGTCTCATTCTAATCTCTTTTTTAAATCTTTTCAATTGTTGTCGCCAGGAGCTTTCATTAGAGTCCTTATGTAGCTATTGACTCGGCAACCACCAAATTCAATAGGAGTCAACCCTACAAAAGTTGACTCAGCAGGAGTCAATTTGACAAGAGTTAACCTAATGCTCATCTGATTGACTGAAAAAGTTCAACCGCATCACATAGTCAACCCATCTTCAGAAAATCATAAATGGAAAGCTGTTTTTTTATTATTTTTTAAAAAGGATGTTTTTTTTAAATGACAATGATAAGATGGGATCTTTTGATTTCCTGCCTAAATCAATTACCTTTCAGCTCAATTTTGTATCGAATGAGTGTTGTGTCTTACCACGTGGACGCTGGTGACGCAGAGGCTAGACGAACCGTGTTCCCTGTCTCGCCCTCCTCAGCTCAATTCGTCGTGGCAGTTGGTTGGTCGCCACTCTTTCTTTTTTTTTTTTTTTCATTTTCCCGTCCACCGAACGGACCGGAGCTGCCTCGCAAAAGCTGTCGCGAGAAGACAAGCAGGTCGCGAAACCCTAACACCTTCACCCTTTAAAGGGATGCGAGATGGCGACGGAGGCAGTTCTGGAGAGGATCTGGATCCTCCATGACATGGTCAGCGACGCCATCCACGACATCTCCCACGCTAACTTTTTCCGCTCCGTCAATGGCCTCCGGGGCCTGGCGGCTCCTCCTGAGGAGGGAGGCGAAGAGGAGTCCGGGGAAGGGAAGCGTGGGTTCGTGTTAGTCAAGGATTTTACGTCGAAGGATTGCGAAGCTGCGGCGGCGGAGGTCAGGAGCCTTGGCGCTATCCGGTCCGCGTTGGAGAAAGTTGAGGAGCAGCTCGAGTTCTTGAATGTGAGTTCCATCCATACGACTGCTAAATCTTAAGCCATAAAGTAACGCCTGTTTCGTATCTTTCTTGATTACAATTTGATTAAACTGTTCTTCTGTTGATTACTCTCCACCATAGATTGATCAATAGATGAATTCTTGAAAAAGGAAAAAAGTTATTTCTAATCAAATGTTAACAGGACATTTTGAAGGTTCTAATTTGTCAGCAATTATGTTATTGAGTCTTGATTTTAGTAATTTCTTGATGGTAGATGTTAATCCCACTTGATTTCTTTGCACATCTGCGATTGACCAATCTTGATTTTAGTAATTTCTTGATGGTAAATGTTAATTCCACTTGATTTCTGTGCACATCTGTGATTGACCAATACCTAGTTCTTTCATCTTGTTAAAAAGTATAAGACAATTTGAAAGAAAGGTTGAAGCAAAAGTCACAAAGTGCCAGCCATATATAGATTTTATAATTCGTTTGGCTTGTTAGATACTTATCGAATTTTTACTCCTGTCAAATGTTGTTTCATGGATTGTGCAGAATTATTATAAAGGTACTGGATTTTGTTTCTGTGCACATGAGCTAAAACTTAATACTAATACATTAGTTATGTGTGTTTGTGTTTCTTTATCTTCCTCATTCTCTCTTACAATGTTTTCCTACTGTATTTATGTTTCTTTAATCTCCATATTCTCTTTTACAATTTTATCTACTTTGTTTGCTCCTTATTCTATGTTAGAGGTACTAGGTTAATAGGGTTAGTGGTATAAAAGCTTTTATCTCACTTTGGCATTTAGTTTTAAGTGTTTCGGGAGGAGTCCTATATACGCTTATGTAATTATCCTTTTAAGATAGCTGCAAAAAACATTTCTTCCACAAAGGTATTCCCCTTAGGGGATAACACTTATGGCTTTTTCACGTTTTTCGTAAAACAAGAATTAAAGCAGCGGAATAAAGAATACAAACAAATACAATTAACACATTTATTTTTACTTGATTCACAGCCTGGCGACTGCTAGTCCAAGGCCCGCACCTGTATGAGTACTTTTGTTGGGCAATCTACTAAGAGCACGAATATTACAACAGATATAGAATTGAAAGTATAATAAAAAGCAAGTATACCAACGACTTAGAGTAGAACAAGAGCATAGTCATCGGAGTAGCGTTTCAGCGTCGTAGAGAGCTTTTTAGAGCAGCACGGAAGTCGTAGAGAATGATTGTTCCAAGCTGGCGACTGCTAGTCCAAGGCCCGCACCTGTATGAGTACTTTTGTTTGGCAATCTACTAAGAGCACGAATATTACAACAGATATAGAATTGAAAGTACAATAAAAAGCAAGTATACCAACGACTTAGAGTAGAACAAGAGCATAGTCATCGGAGTAGCGTTTCAGCTTCATAGAGAGCTTTTTAGAGCAACACGGAAGTCGTAGAGAATGATTGTTCCAAGCTGCTGGTCGAGACCCTCTTTTATTGACTCATCCAGGCGCCTCAATTGCGAGTCAATTTGATCAGATCCGAACTCGTCGCAGTTTATCCGCTTTCAGGTGCCTCAATCCCTTTAAGGTGTCTCGGCTGCTAACGTGGTGAGTTCTGAGCGCAGTGCTGAGTCTATCCCGTCCCAAGCGCCTTAATCCCTTTTAGTCGCTTGGTTGCTGATGTGTGCCGATCAACCAGAGGTTGCCACCTCACCCTGTTGTGCGCCGAGATGATTGAAGCGCTTCAATCCCTTTCAGACGCTTAAATCAGCTTAGGGCGCTTGATTCACTTTCAGGCGCCTGGTTCACTTTCAGGAGCCTGGATGAGCTTATCTAGGCTTAAGTTATTTGCATCACAGAGTTAGCATAATAAAAGATAATCATTTAAATACCTTGACAATCTCGGGATTGTCCGATCCTTACTTTTGGATTTCCAGTGAAATCCTAGGTCGAACCGACGCCTATTGTTCCCTCAACGGGGAACGCGTCCTCACATACTCCTCTCAGGAGAATATACCTATTGCCAAACATCTGGCATCTAGTCCTTCAGACCTGGTTGGACTTTTGCTCAGCATCCGATCTCGACTTCCGGGACTTCCCGCTCGACGTCGGATATTCAACCCATCTAACACATTTGATGGCTTTTTCATGTTTTTCGTAAAACAAGAGTTAAAGCAGCGGAAATAAAGAATACAAACAAACATAGCCAACACGTTTGTTTTTACTTGATTCACAGCCAAGCGATGACTAGTCCAAGGCCCGCACCTGTATGAGGGTTTTCGTTGGACAATCCACTAAGAACACGAATATTACAACAGATATAGAATTAAAAGTACAATAAAAAGCAAGTATACCAACTACTTAGAGTAGAACAAGAGCAAAGTCATCGGAGTAGCGTTTCAGCGTCGTAGAGAGCTTTTCAAAGCAGCACGCAAGCACGAAAGTCATAGAGAATGATTGTTCCAAGCTACTGGTCGAGACCCTCTTTTATTGACTCATCCAGGCGCCTCAATCGCGAGTCGATCTGATCAGATCCGAACTCGTCGCAGCTTATCCGCTTCTAGGTGCCTCAATCCCTTTAAGGTGTCTCGGCTGCTAATGTGGCGAGTTCTGAGCGCAGCGCCAAGTCTATCCCGTCCATAGCGCCTCAATCCCTTTGAGGTGCTTGGTTGTTGATGTGTGTCGACCAACCAGAGGTTATCACCTCACCTTGTCGTGCGCCGAGATGAATGAAGCGCCTCAATCCCTTTCAGGCGCTTGAATCAGCTTAAGGCACTTGGTTCACTTTCAGGCGCCTGGTTCACTTTCAAGCGCCTGGATAAGTTTTTCTAGGCTTAAGTTATTTGCATCACAGAGTTAGCACAAACAAGCATAATAAAAGATAATCATTTAAAAAGATTGATAATCTCGGGACTGTCTGATTCTTAATTTGGATTTCTATTGAAATCCTAGGACGGACTGACGCCTATTGTTCCCTCAACGGGGAACGCGTCCTCACCTACACCTCTCAAGAGAACATACCTATTGCCAAACATCTGGCATCTGGTCCTCCAGACCTGCTTGGTGTTTTGCTTAGCATTCGATCTTGACTTCTAGGACTTCCCGCTAGACGTCCGATCCTCAATCCATCTAACACGTTTGATGGCTTTTTCACGTTTTTCGTAAAATAAGAGTTAAAGCAGCGGAAATAAAGAATACAAACAAACACAGCTAATACATTTGTTTTTACTTGGTTTCATGCCTGGCGACTGCTAGTCCAAAGATTGCACCCGTATGAGTGCTTTCGTTAGGCAATCCACTAAGAGCATGAATATTACAACAGATATAGAATTGAAAGTATAATAAAAAGTAAGTATACCAACGACTTAGAGTAGAACAAGAGCATAGTCATCGGAGTAGCGTTTCGGCATCGTAGAGAGCTTTTCAGAGCACCACGCAAGCACGGAAGTCGTAGAGAATGATTGTTCCAAACTACTTGTCGAGACTCTCTTTTATTGACTCATCCAGGCGCCTCAATCTCCTTTGAGGCGCCTCAATCGCGAGTCGATCTGATCAGATCCGAACTCGTCGCAGCTTATCCGCTTCCAAGTGCCTCAATCCCTTTAAGGTGTCTCGACTGCTAATTTGGCGAGTTCTGAGTGCAACGCCGAGTCTATCCCATCCATAGCGCCTCAATCCCTTTGAGGTGCTTGGTTGTTGATGTGTGTCGACCAACCAGAGGTTGTCACCTCAACCTATCGTGCGCCGAGATGATTGAAGCGCCTCAATCCCTTTCAGGCGCTTGAATCAGCTTAAGGCGCTTGGTCCACTTTCAGGTGCCTGGTTCACTTTCAGGCGCCTGAATAAGTTTTTCTAGGCTTAAGTTATTTGCATCACAGAGTTAGCACAAACAAGCATAATAAAAGATAATCATTTAAATAGCTTGATAATCTCGGGACTGTCTGATCCTTACTTTAGGATTTCTATTGAAATCCTAGGACGGACTGACACCTATTGTTCCCTCAACGGGGAACGTGTCCTCACCTACACCTCTCAAGAGAATATACCTATTGCCAAACATCTGGCATCTGGTCCTCCAGACCTGCTTGGATTTTTGCTTAGCATCCGATCTTGACTTCTAGGACTTCCGGCTAGACGTCCGATCCTCAAACCATCTAACACGTTTGATGGCTTTTTCACGATTTCGTAAAACAAGAGTTAAAGCAGCGGAAATAAAGAAGACAAACAATCGCAGCTAATACGTTTGTTTTTACTTGGTTTACAGTCTGGTGACTGTTAGTCCAAGGCCCGCACCCGTATGAGTGCTTTCGTCAGGCAATCCACTAAGAGCATGAATATTTTACAACAGATATAGAATTGAAAGTATAATAAAAAGTAAGTATACCAACGACTTAGAGTAGAACAAGAGCATAGTCA
>JBBUKS010033581.1:0-10959 GCA_038050645.1 Hedychium gardnerianum | reverse complement strand
GACTAGTCACATCAAGTAGGTGGATACCAAGTAAAATATCAGAGTTAGTATTGTGGAGTATTCGCTTCAAGTTTCTACCGCAAATCAAGTTTAAAGAAGCAAAGCGAGCTATTCACCCCTCCTAGCTCATACCAATCTTAACAAGTTGTATCAGAGTGAGGTCGCTCTTCATCGGACTAACTGTCGGAAGAAGCAAAAGCTAGAGGAAGAAGAAGAAGTGAGCCCTAAATTTCAACAAGTCAAGGACTTATCATCAAGCAGCTCAACTTCAAAATGGAATTCAGATATGACATTCGAGTGCCTCCATCATTCCAAATGGGAAACTTCAATCTTTGAAAATCAAGAATGGAGAATTTTTTGATGATGGACATAAAGCAATGGTTGGCTCTAATGGAAGGATTTGAACCTCCAAAGAGATGGCCAAGGAAAAATTTTCAAGAAGAAGAATTTGTCTAAGGAGCAAGTTCAAAGATCCGATACTCATGAAAAGGTAACACAATTATTGTTAAATATTTTACCTAATGATATCATGTGCAAGATAGGTGAATATCAAGATACTAAGGATTTATGGAGCACGTTGGCAAAGCACCATGAGCATCCCTCCTCAATGCCAAGTGAAAACAAGTTCCAAGAGGGAGACTCTTTGGAACAAGAGCATGAGGATTTGGAGATTGAGAGATGCTCAACATCCTAAGAGGAAATTGAAGAAGTATCCACCACAAGGATTGAGGGAAAGAGGTCATTGACACCAGAACAAGAAGAAGTCTTTACATCCAGAACAAATGAGGAAGAATGTGCCTCCTCTACAAGCAAAGGTATAACAATTTTAATTATCAAAAATAAAGATCATATTATATGCTTTGAGTGTAAGAAGAAAGGACACTATAAGAGCAAGTGTCCAAAATTGATAAAGAAGAAGATCCAAGCGGCACCCAAGGTGAAGGAGAAGCCAAGAGAAGCCGAGATCTTGATTTGCAAGGGCAAAGAGCACATTGTGTGCTTCTTGTGCAATCATAAAGGACATTACCAAAATCAATGTCCAAAGAAGAGACTTTCAAATAAGAATAAGGGAGGAAGCTCACATCGAGGGGGAGTTTCAAAGAACAAAATTAAGGTATCATTAGTTAATGGTATTTCTCTATTTCATGATAACAAGCATGCTAGAAATAAATGTTATCATTTTAGTTCTATTTATCATGAAAATAGGAAGCATGATAATTCTAAAGAGAATTATAAATCATTTCATGCTAGAACAACTCTACCTAAGGATAGGAAGGTAGAGAATGGTTTAGGCAAAAATCCTAAGCGATTTAGAAATATGCCTAGGAAGAAGAAAACTCAAGGAAATCAAGAAAAAACAACATTTGAGGGCTTAATGATTGAGAATCAAGTCTTGAGGTTAAGACTTGATAAATTGGAGAAGACCCTAGAAAATTTGACAAATAATGTCAAAGGATCCAAGAAGCAAAACCTAGGATTAGATAGGCAAGAGTCATCTAAGAACAAGAGAGGTTTGGGATACAAACTCAAGTCCAAGGAAAGCATGGCTTTCTATCATAGAGTTTCGTATAGCTATGGAACTAAACTTAAGTGTAGGAGTCAAGTCAAGGTTACAAGGGAAGTTATCCTTATCATTGACCTTGAGAAGACTAACATGACTAAAGCTTTTAAGAAGTCTAAGAAAGTCATTAAGAAGATTACAAGGGAGGTTATCCCTAGAGTTGACCTTAAAGAGACTAGTATGACTAAGACTTCTAAGAAGCCTAGGAAAGTCATCAAGAAAGTATCTAGGAAAGTTATCCCTAGTGAGTACTTAGAACATCCAAGGAGCACCGATAGATTTTGGGTTCCTAAAAGTGTGTTCTCTACACTCTAGATGGGGTTAGAGTGTGTCAACTCTAATTGGAAGGGTAGTTAACCCAACCACGGTAAAATTGACACTTTAGGAAATTTTCAAGGTATTGTGACACTTTGAAAATGAAGAGTTGATTTTTACTCTTGAAGAGCAAAAGTGTGCCAATTAAAATTTTTAAATAATTGAGCTTGATCAAATTGGCACAAATAGGATAGAATTCAAAAAAAAAAATGTCAAGTTGGGATTTTGGCATTTTCTAGGGAGATGAGGGCAACTTAGGTTTATTTTTAACTTAACAATTAGCTGATGATACTTAGATAAAAAATTTAGGTATTTTCTTTATGCTAAAATTATCATATTTTATGTGCCCTATTTCATGTCATGACATCATATCATACATTCATTTTGCCATGAAAAATGATACATGTCATTCATACATCACTTAAGTCAAGATATGTTAGTTTTCTTTTGAAAATATGTATTTGATGTATGTCATGATTATTTACATGCATAAATTTTAATTCTTTGTCACTAAGGACAAATATGACATTAGTTGACATCCTAGGTAGGATGATCAAGTTTAAAATATCTAGTTAGAAATGCATGATCCCCTAGTTTAGGAAAAATCCATTTTACATCTCATAAGACCATAAGAGTTGACTTGTATGTGTATTGAGACACATTAAATACAAGTGAGATGTTAGGAGGATGAACAAAACTCAAGTTGTTGATTTAGTGTATCTATTCGCGTTTTTAGTTTCATCAAAACATGGATTTTATAAAGTCCAATCATGGGGAAAGCTAATGTACAAGTTATGTGCATTTAGTTCAAAGATCATGGTTGAAAATTATTTTCTAAAAATATTTCAAAATAATTTTGGAAAACCTTGGTGAAGTCTATCTTTTGATAGGAATCACCATTGATCAAGTGAATACAAAATAGAGTGAAATATTGAACTTTTTAATGATTTCCAATTTTGTGTCAATATTTGAAAATGGAAGTTATTTTCATAGAAACCTATTTTTCCCTAATAGTATATAACATAAATGATGTCTACGTGAAATTTCATGATTTTTAGAATTTCGTAGAATTATTTATGGGTTTCTGATTTTGATATGAAATTGGAATCAGAAATTTCTGTTACAGTAATCGATTGGATTAATCGATTACTTCGCACCAATCAATTGGTTAATCGATTGGTGGTGAATCTCCATGAGCACAGAAGCTCATGGAATCGATGAGGTGATCGATTGGTGTATGGCTTAATCGATTAAAATCTAACTCCAATCGATTAGCACTAGCCGGAATCGATTGGTATCTGAAACCAATCGATTGGCTGTGTTGTTCTTGGCTAAAATGGTCTGATTTCAGTCCATTAAGCCACGTTTATGTCATTCAACTATTCCTAACCCTACGAAATGTTTTAATAAGTATTTAAGGGTTATTTTCTTGATGAAAATAAGAAGTGATTGGTTAAAAGAGACTAGTTTGGAGTTAAAGAGGAGTTTTAGATTCAAGATTGAATCTTTAATTTCATGACTTCAATTTTCGAATTTCCTAAAGATTCAGAACTCCAAATCATTGTTGGTGCAATGATAGAAGTAGAAGTATGTTTTGAGGAGGAGTTACAGCTTAAAGGCATGATTTTAGTAAGAAAGTTTTTTTTGGAATAAGGAGATAATGGAAGATTGGGAATCTTCATTGTGATGATGGGAGACAATGGAAGGTTGAGAACCTTCATTGTGGTGAAATGAAGAAATGCTCAAGGTGGAGCATTAGATACCATGGGGGGTAGATGACCTCCATTGGGATGTTGAAAACAATGGAAGGGTATGGGACCTTCATTGTGTTATTTGAGGTTAAAAAGGAGTAAATCTATGGGAGAGATTTTTCAAGATGAGAAGAGACTCTTGGGAAGAGTTTTTGATGTGTGTCAAAAGGGAATAAAATGTAGGGTTCAAGTTAGAAAACTCTCATTTATACTTTGGCATGACATGAGAAGAAGGGAGTTGGGCTAATATGGGTTAGCCTAACTTAAACATATTTGTCAAAGATCAAAAAGGGGGGAGATTGTTGGTGCAATCATCCTCGGGTTAAGGTTGACTAGTTTGACTAAGCTCGAGTTGGCTCAAACTTGAGTTTCGATGTTTTGACAATATGATTAAGTGAAGTCAAGTAGGTTAAGGGTTGACCAAGTACTTGACAATGTGGTAAGTCCTAGTGGGACTAGATAAAGGGAAGTCCTGGTTGGGAACCAGGCTATCAATATATTTGAGAGAAGTCAAGTAGATCTAGGGTTGACCAGAAACTTGACATTAGTGTAAGTCCTAGTGAGACTAGGCAAAGGGAAGTCCAAGTTGGGAATCAGGCAAACCTAGTTGGGAATTAGGTTAAGTCCAAGTTGGGTTAGGTGAGAGTTAAACACTTGGCATGAGACATGAAGTCCTAGTGGGATTAGGCAAACTTAGTTGGAAACTAGGTTAAGTCCAAATTAGGTCAGCTAGGAGTTGAACACTTGACACGAGATGTAAAGTCCTAGTGGGACTAGGCAAACCTAGTTGGGAATTAAGTTAAGTCCGAGGTGGGTCAACTAGGAGCTGAACACTTAGCGTAAGAGAGAAATCCTAGTGGGACTAGGTAATGAAAGTCCTAGTGGGGCTAGACAAGGGAAAGTCCAAGTGGGTCAAAGGTTGACCAGACACTTGATGAAGAAGCCATGGAAGGCCAAGGTTGACTGGATGCTAAGCAATGGAAAGTCCCAATGAGTCACGGATGACTTTGGGGTTGGGCAAAGGAACCTTAAACTTAGATTGGGAGTTTAGGGTTGAGTAATCAATTGGGTAATCAAATGACTCAAGGCAATCGATTAGGGTAATTGATTGAAGTTGTTTTCACGAGAACAGAAAGAGCTAGAATCGATTGGGCAATCGATTAAGGGTTCACCAATCGATTAGGGTGTATCCTAATCGATTGGGAGAATTCAAAATCATGAGTTCATAGTAAGGCTCGGAATCGATTGATCAATCGATTAAGCTTGGTCTTAATCGATTAGGCTCAATTCCAATCAATTAAGAGGGTGTTTGTCGCGAGAGCATAGTAAGTGCTGAATCGATTAGGTAATCGATTAAGGCTTGGACAATCGATCAGGTGATCAATTAGGGTTATTTTCACAAGAGAATAGAAAGTGTGGGAACCGATTGGGCAATCGATTAAGCAACTTTCTCTCTCATGAACAGTAGCTTCTAAATAGATTGGGTAATCGATTATATGCTACTATCGATTGGTATGACTCACCAATCGATTAGTCATTCAAAATAGAGTAATTCTACAGGTTTGAACAGTCAGATCTGACGCGATAATCGATTGGGGGTAAAGTCAATCGATTAATGAACCCTAAGTTAGCGCGATAAAAGGGTTTTCACGAAGGATTCAACAACGGTTCTTCACGCCAATTCTTGGAGATTTAAGGAAGAAGTGTTACTGCATTTCCAAGTCTACAAGAGGTGTTTCCAAGAAACAAGAAGATCAAGCAAGCAAGGTTCTCATTTTATTGTGTATTTACTTTCTTGTTCTTGTTGTGAGCTTATACGCTCATCTCCTGGAAGAAGGTTTTCATATTGGAGCTGTGAGAGAGAGCCGAATCCTTGGATTAGTCACCTCAAGGAGGTGGATACCAAGTAAAACCCTAGGTGTTAGCATTGCTTCATGTTTTCTACTACAAATCATCATCGAAGAAGCGATTGGAGCTAATCACGCCCCCCCCCCCTCTAGCTCTCTACGTGTCCTAACAATACACTATATTGAGACCAGTTGTTTTTTTCAACTCATTTTTGACATGAGAAATGAAGTCGAAAGTTGACTATAAATGGTACGACGATGATACTCCTTATTCGACACCACAAATGAGTTTATGGGACTCCCTTATGATGGAAAAAATTAAATTTCTGATTTTTAGAATGCCCTATGTCCATTAGCCTGTTTCATCCCAAAAGTGACTGATGGACCTAGTGATGTCCAAAATCACTCCAAATAAAGTTCTATGTGCTCGGCTAAGTCTTAGTAATACACACATGCTCTCAAACATCAATGAGATACACTGTATTGAGACTAGTTTTTTTCCAACTCGTTTTCGACATGAGAAATAAAGTTGAAAGTTGACTATAAATGATATGATGATGAAACTTCCTATCTGACACCACAAATGAGTTCATGGGACTCCTCTATGATGGACAAAATTAAATTTTTAATTTTTAGAATGCCCTATGTTCATCAGTCGGTTTCGTCCCAAAAGTGGTTGATGGACCTAGAGATGTTCAAATCACTCCAAACAAATTAATGGACCTCGGCTAAGTCTTAGTAACACACTCATGCCCTCAAACACCAATGAGATACACTATATTGAGACCACTTTTTTTCCAACTCATTTCTGACATGAGAAATGAAGTCGAAAGTTGACTATAAACAGTATGGTGATGATACTCTCTATTTGACACCACAAATGAGTTCATGGGACTCCCCTATGATGGACAAAATTAAATTTCTGATTTTTAGAATGTCCTATGTCCATCAATCGATTTTGGTCTCAAAAGTGGTTGATGAACCTAGAGATGTTCAAATCACTTCAAACAAAATTCTATGTGCTCAGCTTAGTCTCAGTAATAGACTCACATCATCAAACACCAATGCGATACATCGTATTGAGATCTATTTTTTCAAACTCATTCCCGGCATGAGAAATGATATCGGAAGCACATTATAAATGATATGATGATGATATTCACTATCTGACACCACATATGAGTTCATGGACTCCCCTATGTCGGACAAAATTAAATTTTTTATTTATAGAATGTCCTAGGTCCATCAGTCGGTTTCATCCCAAAAGTGGTTGATGGACCTAGAGAATTCGAAATAACATAAAACTAGGATCTATGTACTCGTCTAGTTCTCCCGACTATATTCATGCCCTTAATTATCGATGTGATACACCATATTGAGATCAACATTTTTTTTCAAAACAAACAACACAAATCCATTCCTTAATATGTCAAATTCAATACCATTTTACAGAAAATCTTGAGATTATATTGGCTAGAAAGAGCAAAGTTCTCCATATCATCCAACAAAAAATCAAGTTCTTCGGTCTTTTCAAGTATCCGAGATGATTTCATGTCGTAAGATAACTCAAGTGGTCCTCCTTTGTATGCCTCTTGCTTCAGATCCTTTTTTTATCCTTAGTTTTTTGCAATAATAGATAAATATTCTGCAAATGACAATTAAAGAGGTTCCTGTTAATTCAGATGAAAAAGGTATAAAGCAAGCTTAATGCTATTATAATTATAAGAAAAAAAATAATCTCATAGATTATTGTTCAAATCTAGTACAAGATTATGACTTTTCATAACATAATTTATTCTACGGCCATGTCATTCTCCACATTATTTTCAAAAGGTAGAACATTTGAATAGCAGCAATAAAATATATGGATAAAAAAAATTGAGCTGAACAATCGATATATTGTTAATGAGGCTTTTGCATATGTTAAGAAAATCACTCCAATCCAAGTAACTAGTTAGAAAGCTAAAGTTTTGGCACCAAAATATCTAATCAAAGTGGCAACAAAAAGTCAATGAAACTAATCGTTATATGAAAAAAGTTAGGCCAACTTAAAACTATACTCTTGAACAAATCAGTTAGGAGGTCATCTATTATTTTCAGTTAACCTTAAGAGAATCATAAAATAAATAATAAAAGTTATCTGCCCCTAAGAAATCTTTATAAATTCTAAATTGATTCTATCAAAGCTATAAGCCATAGTACATGATCTCAGTTCAAACAAACAAATATTACAAATCATGATAATTTCATCTGTAATATAGTATAAAATAAGAGAAAAACAAGCTAGTTAAAGATGTGAGTTGCAATAGTTAAAAGTAGCCATCAATCAATCTTAAGTAATCAGGATTGTGATACCAAATAATAACCCTCTTATATTTTTTTCAATATACAATAATTAGAAGGACATGATGACTTGTGTATATATGTGAAAATTTAAGCACCTATCTTTTATCACCAAAAGATGTAAAATGAAAAAGAAGCACAACACATATCCGACTACTAAGTAGTATCTGTTTCTAATACAAGATACATAGCAATACTGAAAACTGTTAAGAGAACACCAACCATGGTCGATCATTTATAGAAGTTCATCTATCTTGATTCTTGAACACTTTTTCTACTCTCATCAACAGGAATGATCGAAAAATAACTAAAATAGAATAACCCTCCACAATACTCCTGAAATCCATGATTCCATGAGACAAGAACACCGAAGCATCTTTAACTCATCAAATTTAATGTGACTATCTTAAATAGGAATTGCAACTACCACCTATCTAAGAATGAGATTATACCACAACCATCTCATTACTTTTCTCACTTGGATGGCGCAGCGGTGGTGTAGAGGGGCGTTGGGGTGGTGGGGATGCCGAGAAAGGTTGACCACTGCATCTCCAACTCTTTCAGCTACTGCTCATGATCCATCTCGATGATAAGAGGATCTACTAGGATGAGAAAGATACTGCCAACGATCCATGCGGCCTTTCTAGTGTTACGAAGGAGCTTCTTGGTCACGGTGACAGCCTCGTCAGTGGCAGCCCTACCTTGCACAACGATCGCAAACTCCGAGATGGAGCTCGACACTCGAGAGAGCAAGCCATCAACCCGCCCCGGATGTGAACTCTTCGATGGAGACGAAGGAGGAGTTTAGGTTTTTATGGGAAAAAAAAATAAAGTGGGTATTACGAGAAAGAGAATGGGAAGGGATGCGTGATTTTCTCAATACAAAAATGGGGTACGCGGTTT
Organism: Hedychium gardnerianum; assembly: GCA_038050645.1. Classification (NCBI taxonomy): domain Eukaryota; kingdom Viridiplantae; phylum Streptophyta; class Magnoliopsida; order Zingiberales; family Zingiberaceae; genus Hedychium; species Hedychium gardnerianum. The sequence goes on along the minus strand of JBBUKS010033581.1, from coordinate 2,239 downwards.
GGGTAATATGTAAAACCAAATACGCGGTTTGAGAAATTGTCGTTTATTTTAGCCTCGAAAAAAGTTTTCATCTTGTATTTTTTCCTTCTAAATTTGCCTTTAAAACCTTTTCAACTTCATACGGCGGTCTAACACTACAAAAAATCCAGAGTTTAGCGACAGACTTATTCCGTTGCTAATCCGTCGCTATCTGTAATTAGCGATGTATCAGCGATAGAATATATTCCGTCACTGACATTTTTAGCGATGCCATATACAACGTCGTCGCTAATTAGTGACAGATTTATATATTCTGTCGCTAAAAATAGAGATGAATTTATATATTTTGTCGCCAAATTTCGTAAGCTAATTAGCGAAAGATTTATATAAATTTGTCGCTAATTAGCGACGAGATTATATAAATCCGTCACTAATATCATGAACGGAAACTAAATTCCGTAAGATAATTAGCGACAAAAGTTAATATCCGTCAATAATTATCGATAGAGATGTAATCTCCCTCATTAATTCAATAAACGAAACTGTCGATATATTAGCGACAGATTAGCAATAGATTTTAATATCCGTCGCTAATCTTCATTAAAAATATATTTTAAAAACTCCTCATTTTCATTCATTTTCCCTGTTTACATCCAAATATAATCAAATACAATCATCACAAACGATGATTTTCACAACAAACTCACAATATATTTCATACAAACTCACAACAAGCTCACATCACAAAATCACATTAACAAACATCCATATCAACTTAAACAATACACTCCATACACAAAAAATATAACATCCAAAACTAATAAAATCGATTGCATAGTACATCCAAAATTTGGACACAAAGTTTATATCATCCATATAAGACATCCTGATGAAAATCTAATACAAAATAAACTTCAATCCTGCTAGAAATAAGATATGATAATTTGTGAATACAATAATAAATTTTGAGTTTAAAGTACAAAAGACAACTACTTATCATAAATTAATACCCACCAGCCTTTTCACATTATTTAAAAAATATGCCTCGCTTTAGATTTTGAATATCTGGATATGGTGATAGAAATATGTAACATCTGAAAATGATTATTAAAAATTATAATACAATTAGAGATGCATATAATTTTAAAAAAAAGTAATAGCAATATTTTTGACTAAAACATAGAGAAAAATCAAAAGCTAAGATAAAGGATAATATACTTCAAAATGATCTACTCGACAGGGGAATCATTGGGATCCTTAGTCTCCTGGGACTCCAAACGATGCAGGCGTGATATCTGTGAATCGGGAGTAAACACTACTGCAAACACTTGTTAAAAATAGCAACTAAAAATAGTTAAATAATGAGCGTTAATAGATAAGTAAATTTATAGAATTTCTTGGGAATTTCTAAGATTTTTTCTGGATTTAATCGGAGCTAATTAGAGGAGTTTATGGAGATACAAATAACAGGCTTTTAGAAGACCTGTTTGAAATACCAATTTGATGGGAGTTGATTGAGTTAATTAATCATAAGGTTGAGAAATTAAAACCTAAGTTGGGGAAAATAAATACCTAAGTTAATCCCCTCTCCTATTCATTAGCACCAAATCGATTGTGTCTCCTCTCTGCCTCCACACTCGAGCGTCGACGACCCAGCTGCCACCTGCGACCGTCGACCTCCAGCCGACGCTGAGCTTTCTTTTTCCCTCCGGCCAACATCGTCAGCCACGGCCCTAGCTGCCAGAGTGAACCAAGATCTCTATGGAGGCAGATCTAGGTTTTTTGATGCTACACTCTTCCCTCGATTGAGCCGGCTACCACAGCCCTACTCTTCTTCTTCTTCATTTCTCCTCGGGACATCACCACCGGCCAACCATTAGGGACGACCTACCCGATGTAGTCGGGTCAGAACTAACCCAAATCGTCGGCCACGCCATTGCTCCGATGAGTCTGATTTCCATGACTTGTTCTTCGACTAGATCTAAGGCAAATCGAGGTGGATTTACCATGGAGTTTTCTTTGGATTTGAGGCAGATCGAGGGTGGATTTACCATGGGGTTTTCTTTGGATTTAACCAGATCAAGGTCAACAACACATGTTCCATTACTGGATATCGTCGACGGCCAATTTCCTTACCACCAATCACCTCATATGAGTGTCGGCAGCCACCAATAGTAGAGGTAAGATGGTTTAGGATTTTGATTTATGGTTGTAGAAACAAGTGTAATGGTTGTGTTGATTCTCCACTCTATCCAGGGAG
>JBBUKS010033544.1:0-10959 GCA_038050645.1 Hedychium gardnerianum | reverse complement strand
GAGCAGTCATTGCTCAACTTACCCAATCACAACATGACTTTGAGTCACAGGAAACTCAAGACCCACGGGACCCTACTAAGTAGCATCTTTATGAGGTATGTTCAACTTCAACTTAATTTTTTTTTATCACTTATAAAACATGCAAAATATATTTAGTCGATTTTGATGTTATAATATGCTAATTGTATTACACTTCGTCAGAACAATTCGTCGATTTATATATCACCACATTAGATATCCAAAATATTATTCAGGTTCTTTTATTTTTTACCTATAAACTTAGTTATACATTAATTTTTAAATATATTTTCTCATTATTAATTTTTGAATCAATTTGCCTCACAAGATTCTGATACTAATCTATCATGTTTTGCTTTCTACATAATTTCATAGTACTATCTTATAGAATTCTATTTGGATGTCTTTGTAATAGATTATGGACATGGTTTATATGTCTTTAAATTTGTGTAGCGTTATTGGATAGTTTATTGTGTTAGTTTGTATGGATTTGGATAGTAGATTTGATTGTTTGTGTATGTATTGTAATGAGTTTATGAATGTATAGTTTAATGAATTAGTTGTTGTGTATGGATTGTGAATGGTTGTGTATAATGTATGAATTTGGATAGTAGATTTAATTGTTTGTGAGAATTTGTATTGGTATGAAAAATATAAATAGGGTAATTGCTAATTGCAAATAGAATCTATGAAAAAATGCAGTTTACCGATGAAATTATAGGTTTCGTAGGTAATCACTGACAGAATTTTCTATTCCATCGATAAATATCATAATAGGAACAGTTCTATATTTGCGGTAATCTCCGACGAAATTTAGCTACTAATATTTTATTCCGTTGGTAAATACTGATGGAAATTAAATTCCGTCAGCAAAATCTTCTACGACCCAATATATTCCGACTATCATATTTCTGTCATAATTCCGTCGCTAAAATCATCTAGCGACCGAATAGCGACGGAAATATCCGTTAGTAATTCAAGTTTTTGTAGTGATATTGAGAGTAATATTTTTTTGTAAAAAAAATAGATTTTAGAATTTATGATCATGAAATTATTTTCAATCAATTGGTAAATTGAGAAGAGTAAAAGGGACAAAAATAATATTGGATACATAATTTTATTATTTTGAAATTTGAATATATGATTTAGATATTTTAAAAACTTTTCTACCTACATTATTCGTTAATTTGAGGAAGTTTTAATAATTAGTGCTACTACTATTCATTCGTGCACTTATTTGCTCTATGCAAACACTTTTAGTATTCCAAAATGAGGCATCGAGATTCAAGGAAAATATTAAAAGCATATAGAGAAGTAAATGGAAAATGAAAATTAAAACATGGTTACAAAGGCGAAAAGCATTACCTAAATATTAAGAAAGAATTGGCATATTACAATTGATAGAATAAAATGGAATTGTTCACGCACACCGCTAATAAATATATTATTTGTTTTATTCGCATCAACGTGCAATATTCGGTTGGGTCGTTACAAAAAGAGATATTCAAGGTACCACTGTTGGTGATGAAACAAACCAAAAGCAAGAGCACTGCAAGTGGGTAACAAGTGGCTGTCTACTACAGTTTATAGTCAGTTGTCTGGTTGTCGTTTGTTTATACATGTGGCTGAGAAAAATTTAACTATATATATAGCTTACCTGCTGATGGTAACTAAATTCAACTAGTGAATTACACAAACTTGCATATAGCTTCTGGTTCATGTTGCTTAGCATTTTGTTGTTAGGCTGCAATTTCACTATGTATTTACATTTCGTTTGCACTATGCTAGCAATTTTATTTTCATAAAATGTCATAACAAGACATCTAAATTCCCAATTTAGTTAACCTCTCGCTTTCCATATATATATCCCCAATGGATGAGAGGGAAGAGAACTTGGCTGTCAATTGCAGCCTCAAAATTAAATCCAAATATCTCACATGGCTTTCTTCAAGTTAGATAGTTGGATGATTTACTCTCCAGCTAAAGGAATTTTTGTGTTTTTCTTTCTTCAAGTTAGATTGTTGGATTATTTGAACTCTTCAACTAAAGGAATTTTCATGTTTTTCTGAAGAGATAAGTACGATTACAAGTGATATATTAAGTCTAAGATGGATCCTCTATCTTTTTATTCTTTAAGAGAAAAGATAAATATATAAAGAGGTATAAAAAGATCATTTCAAAGATGACACTTCCAGTTTCACTTATGCTGAGTGTCAAATAGATAATGCTAAGCGAATAGACTAAACAAATTGAATGGAAGAGTGAACTATACGGGCCAGACGATGTACTAAGAAGATTTAGCCTTACAAATTGAATAAGTCTATCAAGTATAATACATCGAAGACAATGATAGGCAAGGCTAACTTTGTGGTCAAACAAACCAAGTTAGTAATACGGATCTATGAGATATAGTACAATCCTCACAAAAGAAATCTTTTGGCAACAGAATTGAAAAGAGGATTTTTTTTTTAAAAGGATTTTTCTGTTAGCCAAAAGATGATCATTACATTGAACTGACATTAGTTTATAGATTTGATTTAACTAATCTAGGAAACAAACATTGCAAATTAGAAAAATTCAAATTTTGGTGCAATTATGCCCCAAAAGGATTCAACCAAGATGTTTTAGTGTGTTGGGGGTTTTAAAACTTGTGTGTCTGTGTTACTTGGATCATTGGTGAGGTTAGATGGGGAGTGGAGCAACTCTCTCAATTGTTTGATAGACTTTAAGATAATGCGCAGTGGATAAACAAAATACAGATAAAAGTAAAAATAAAACAAGCAATACAAACAAATACATTTTATGTGGTTTGAAACTCTCGGTTTCTTCTCCACGACTTATGTCTCATCAGTGAATCACTCCTCTCAATTCATTATTTTTCTCCTTTTCAAATAATTGAATTGATGTGGTCCAAAACTCCCAGTTACTCTCCACATCCTATGACTCGTGGTGAGTCACTCTTTCCATCATCTTCAATTGGAACAACAGTCCTCGAAAGACACAAGGTAGGATACTTTTGGTATGGAATGAGCAAAAAGTGCAATGGATGATACATAAATGGGAGGAGCAATTTGTACATTGTATTGGTGCAATCGATTTTTAGAATTTTGATGTATATTTGATAATATATTTACTATATAAAATTTGATCAAGGTTGACTAAGTTCATAAGAAATTCTGACAGGTCAAGGATGACTTAGGCAAGTGAGAAGTGCTAACAAGTCAAGACTGACTTAGGTTAAGGGAAAAATCTAGGTAGTTCAAGGTTGACCAGATGTTTAGCAAAGGTAAAGTCCAAACAGGTCAAGGTGTTGATGCAATTGGCCTCCAGGGTTTCGATGTTTGACAATATACCTATGTCAGATCAGTTTGACCAAGGGTTAATCCAAACATGACTTGATGTTTGGAAAAGATAAGTCTAGTCAGGTTAAAGGTTGACAGGATAACTAGCAAAGTGAAGTCTAGTCAGGACAAGATTGACTAAATGACTAGCAAGGGAAAGACCTAGCAGGTTAGTGAGAATCGAATGTTAGGCAAAAGTCTAGTCAGGTCAAAGGTTGACCAGATGACTAGCAAGAAAAGTCTTAACAGGTTAGAGAGAACCGGATGTTATACAAGAGAAAAGTCTAAGAAGGTCAAAGTGATTGAATGTTTGGTCCAGGTAGGTCAAAGGTAATCGGATGTCTGGTAAGCGGTAAGTCCAGGCAAGTCAAGGGTGACCGGATGTCTGGCAGACTGTAAGTCCAACCAGGTCAAGGTGACTAGATGTTTGGCAAAAGTTATCTCTAGGTAGATATCTTGGAGTGAACTCCAAACAAGAATGAAGCCTAGTAGGTCGGTTAGATTTACAGGATTAGGCTAAGTTTCTTGTTTGTATTTATATATTTGTCTTGCAGGAACCTGGAGTTAAAAGCAAGGCTGGGAGAGTAGACAGACCCAAACAAGACACAACCAACCAGATTGCTAATGCAAACCACACGTAGCCACTCGGACTGCTCCGGGAAACCTAGATTGTTCTGGATGCCCCGGACAGGTCCGGGAGGCCAGACTTGTCTGGGGTTCCCCGGATAGATTCGAGCACCCTGGACAGATCCGGGCTCCCCGAAAGTCCATGCGCTCCAGTGGTCTGGGTGCATGGACGAGGATATGATCAAGTTGGGATAAGACATGACTGATTCGGATCGGATGTGGTCGGAATCCATGCGCACAAGGATAGTCTAGGCACTCAGAATGACTTTATATAAGCAACCACGACCGGAGCTTCAGGGATCAATTCTTCTACTACTCTTCAACTCTGTGCTAGAGGAAAAATGTGTTGCAAAGCTCTACGAGGGATGCGCTGCGCTCAGGCCCTCGGATGCGCTGCGCTCAGGACTTCGGATCAACCACTATTATTTGTTTGTATTTCTTTTACAAGACTGTACTTTGTTTTATATCTTTTGTGCTTGTACTTAAATTTATAAGTGGTTTCTCCACCTCCGAAAAAGTTTCGGAAATGAGAAAATATAGTGGACGGGAAACCTCTCGTGCTTAGGCTTTGGACGTATTGCCCTTGGGAGGTTGGGAACCAGGTAAATAGCCTGTGTTGTTCTTGTTTGTTTATTTTATATTTCGTTGCGACTAATCCTGATAGAAACAAAAGAACAACAAAATCAAAAAGAAAGTGAGATCGATATCAATCGCACCGATCCTACAATTAGTATCAGAGCAGGAGACTTTGATTGAACTCGAAGGAGCAAGCAGTCCAAAGATTGAGGGGGAGAAAGGTATGAATTTAAATTTAAGTTTAAATATCATATAATTTGTTTTAAATATAGGGAGAGAGGGCATTACAAAAATAAGTACCCTACTCGTAAGACTCAAATGACATAATCGACGACAAAGAAGGAACCATTGTTCGGAGCTCGAAGGAACAAAGAACACATCATGTGCTTCAAGTGCTAGAGATTTGAACACTACAAGAATCAGTGCCCGAAGAAGAAGAAAAGTTCAATAGAACTAGAGGTTGCGAAAAGGATCAGTAATGTTATTTACGAAAATGCCCCATATGCATGATAAATTAACATATTCTTGCAATAAATTAGATAGTAATTTGCATGTCAAGTTAGATTTGAAAATTTCAAATTTAGTTAAAAATTAAGAATTAAATAATCAATTAATTAATAAAAATATTAAATTGAAAATTTTAAATAATTCTAATAATCCTCAAATAATTAATTCAAATCTTGTCATTAATGATTTAATTAACAATAATTCTAATTTAAAAAATTCAACTTCAATTAAAAATCCAAAATAAATAATAGTTTAATTGATATTAATAATCCGAATAATAAAAGTCTCGAATAAATTAATAAAAACCTTAATCTACTATTTAAATCTCAAGATAAACCCAATTTAGATATGTCTAATTTGATTAATTCAATTAATTCGAAATTAATTAAATCTCAAAATAAATTTAATGTGAATAAGTCCAATTTAAATAATTAATTAAACCAAAACTAATTATTAATCACGATAAATCTAATTTGAACAATTCATATTCAATAAACTTAATTAATCCAAAATTAATAAATAATCAAAATAAATCTAATATGGATGATTCAAATTTAGTAAATTTAAATCTTAGTAATAATTCAAATTTAATAAATCTGAATAATAATCGACAAGTCAATCTATATATTAATCAAATTAATCAAAATCTTCAGAATATCTTTAATTTAAATAATTCAAACTTACCTATTTCATTAATCCGAAATTAATTAATAATTCAACCAATCAAGATAAAATTAATTTAAATAATAATCAAAATAAATCTATCAATTCTAATTCTAATCCAAAAAATTTAATAACTTGGAATTAAATAATGAATTAATTAATCAAGATAACCCTAAAAATAACTTGATCAATTCTAATCTTAAAAATTTAAATACTAAGAATCTGAAATTAAATCTTAAAAATTTAGAAAATAAAACTTCAAATTTAAACAAAATAAACTCTCATCTTAATTAACAGTAATTTTAAAAATTCAAAAAAATAATTATCCGAACAAAACAAATTCAAAATAATAAATTTCAAATAAGATAAATTCTAATTCAAATTTTTAATCGAAAGTAGATCCAAAAAGTTCAAAATTCAATCTTAAAAACTCAGAAAATAAATCTATAAATTTTAATCATACTAATTCAAATTTAATGGCTAAAAATCGGAATTAAATCTTAAAATTAATTATAAAAAAGTACCCTTTAATTATGAAACAATGAATAATTTAAAAATTCAAAATTAAATACGAAAAATTCGAAATTAAATAATAACATTTAAGAAAATAAATCTATAAATTTTAACAAATCAAATCCAATTTTTTTAAAAAAACAAAATTAAATGTTAAAACTAATTATCATCCAGTTCCATTTAATTATGAAATAATGAACAATTCTAAATTCAAAAATTAAATCAACAATTTTAAAATAAATAAACCAATTAATTAAATTCACAAACCTAATTATCATAAAGTACCTTATAATAATGGAACTAATTAATAAAATTTTACCCAATGAAATAATTAAATAAAAAATAAAATGTATCAAAGTGGATTGATACATTCGCAGGTTCACACGAAATGTATCAAATCGATAATTTGATACATTATTAGAAATCAACTTTTCATGCACATGTTTATTTATGTCATGCCATGTCATACATGCTAGTTTAAATTTTTGCTTAATCTAGAATGGTTAGATAAAAATATAAGCTTAATTGACACTTGCCCAACATAGTATCAGGGTGGGGCGGGATAATAATATGTTAGGGAAACTTGGTTGTCTAAGTAGTTAAGTAAGGTAAGGAGTATCATACATGACCTACTTAGCTAAGTGGAATTGATTGAAGCTACCTTGTCACATCCTAGAGTAGTTAGATCAGGATTTTTCAATAGATTAGCTAAGTGTATAATTTCTTGAATCAGTTTTGTCTAAGAAAGTGGTCATTGCTCCGATACCCAAGAAGCCTCTGTGCCTTGCTACAGTCTGAAAGCTAAAACCTGAAATGTGTACTTAAATTGATTGATAGTTAAACCTAAATCTAACTCAAAGTCAATCAATCCTTAAAACTAAAACTAAATTTAATCAAGTAAAATTAATAAATCATCCCACAAAACTCTTAAGGTCGCCATGATTAATTGTACTGAGATACTTAGAATAAGTGAAATGATAAGGACACTTAATTTGATTTTTTTTTGAATTTTTTTTTCAAAATCTATAGGATTATTTTCTAAAAATTATTTTCAAAATAATCATTTCAACATAATAATGTTTTAATGAATTCCATGCTTAATTGGGTGTAGTATAAATATATATTTTTCAAAAATATATATACATTTAAAAGGTTGTTTGTTGACCAACACTTAGAGTCAAGATCCATAGGTCAACTTAGAACATCTAGACCATGATGTGTCAGGTTAAGGAGGAGTTACTTTTCAAAAACTTTTTGAAAAATAGTCTTGAAATTTTGAAAAAATAATCTTGAAAATGTTTTTTAAAAAATCTTTAAAAATTCTTCAAAATATTTTAAAAATTCTTGAAAAATAATTTGAAAATCCTTTAAAAAGTTTATAGTACTTAACACCAATTTTCTGAAAAATATTTAAGTACCTAGCAAATTATTTTCCAAAATATTAAAGTACTTAAAAGAAATCTCTTTCAAAATTAGTTTTTGGAAACAATGCTTCATCTTCAAATATTCTAAGTATTTTCAAAAATTTATTTTTTTATGCGCCTTAACTATTTCTTTTAAAAATAAAATTCTTAACTTTAAATCTTTTGGAAAACTTTTCAAAAGATATTGTTGGTGCAAAACGTAAGAAAGTACTTAGAAAATTTCTATTTTTGATGTATGCCAAACAGGGAGAGTGAACCTTAAGTTAGAAAAATCTAGTAGCTCGCAGTTTGGATAAAATCCTTAAGACCCAAGCCTAACTTAAGAAAATTGTCAAATATCAAAAAGGGAAAGATTGTTGGTGCAATCGGCTTCTTGGGTTTTGATATTTGACAATATACCTATGTCAGGTCAGTTTGACCAAGGGTTAATCCAAACAAGACTTGATGTTTGGAAGAGAGAAGTCTAGTCAGGTCAAAGGTTGATCGGATGACTAGCAAAGTAAAGTCTAGTCAGGTCAAGGTTGAACAAATGACTAGCAAGGGAAAGACCTAGCAGGTTAGTGAGGACTAAATATTAGGCAGAAGTCTAGCCAGGTCAAAAGTTGACCGGATTACTAGCAAGGAAAATCCTAACAGGTTAGAGAGAATCGGATGTTAGACAAGGGAAAAGACCAAGCAGGTCAAGGTGACCAGATGCTTGGCCTAGGCAGGTCTAAGGTGACTGAATGTCTGGTAAGTGGTAAGTCCAGGCAAGTCAAGGGTGACCGGATGTTTGACAGACTGTAAATCCAAACAGGTTAAGGTAACTGGATGTTCGGCAAAAGTTAAAACCCTAAGAAGTGATCTCTAGGTAGAAGTCTTAGAGGAGTGAGCTCCAAACAAGAGTGAAGCCTAGTAGGTCAGTTAGACTTACAAGATTAGGTTAGGTTGCTTATTTATATTTGTTTGTCTGTCTTGTAAGAACCTGATGTTGGAGCAAGACTATGAGTGTCACGCCCCGAGAGGGTATTTATCCATTGAAAAATGGACAACACCTCCCTTGTACAGGCTGACAAATTCCTAGTACATAGTCATAAACAAATAAATAAAATACCCAACACGGGTAGCACAACAACGCAGTATATCAAATACCCCACTTGGGTAGCATACCACATAGAATAATAAATACCCTACTCGGGTAGCACAACCATGCAGTAATAAACGAATAAGAACAACCAGCAATCCAAATAGATAAAATGCGTGCCGGCATGACTTAAAACTCCAAGTATATAACCAAAACCAAAAGCAAAGTCCAAGTCCAAATTTTTATTACAATGCGGAAAGCAATGTAACGTGCAGAAACAAAATCACTAAAGCAAGGAGAAATCACCAAGACTCAATGCAACGGGGGACGACACGACCAGAACTCTCCAAGCGACCCAAACTGCTAACCTAAAATAAAGTAGTATGCAAGGTAGTGAGTACAAGAAATACTTAGTAGGTTTAGAAAGATGGTGCATGAACAATAACAGTATAAGGAGCACAAAAATATACAATCTCAAATGTAGATACTCACCAAAATGAAATATGCTCATAAATGTCTCTAATACACAGACACTCTAAATACTGCACATCGTATCATGAGTAGTGCAAATAATAAACAAAATGAATATAACATCTCCCATGCATGTATCAATAGTAATACATATAAGTACAGTATCATATCTGCGTGTATCGAAACAAGTCTATAAATTGGAGTCTCGTATATGGGAGCAATGCTCCACCATAGGGTATACAAATGACCAAGACACCCAGCTCGTCAGCTATGGATCATGGGAGAAACACTCTACCACGATACTCGTGGGCAATCCATAAATGTAGGGTCCCTGTCTGCGGGAGAACGCTCTATCTTGAATGGTCTCGTGGGCAAACAGGGGGTAGCTATCTAGTTACGGGCTGCGGGAGAAACCCTCTACCATGTATGACCTCGTGGGCAACCAGGGTGTAACAACCCAAATAGTAACATGTCTACGACTAGCTCACACCCGAAGAGAGCCCTGGTCTCTAGCCCATGTATCTCTGTGATGCTACGACTAGCTCATACCCGAAGGGAGCACCGGTCACTAGCATACATGCATCATCAATGCTACGACAAGCTCATACCCGAAGGGAGCACTGGTCACTAGCATATATACCTCATTGATGCTCCGACTAGCTCATACCCGAAAGGAGCACTGGTCACCAGCATACAAGCATCATCAATGCTACGACTAGCTCATACCCGTAGGGAACACTGATTGCTAGCATATATACATCATCGATGCTCCGACTAGCTCATACCCGAAGGGAGCACTGGTCGCTAGCATTCATGCATCACCAAGATGCGTAGAATACGTCTAATCCTACCATCGTGCATATCTATCTATGCAATGTACATCATCACAATAATCAAGACGAACTAACTCAAATCCAGGTCATAAATACATGATTACAACAACCCAATCAGAAATAAGCTAGCATGTAATATCTCCTACAGTACACACCACACACGTGTTCACATCTATGATCATGACCTTTTACACATGCTACATGCATGCCATGCTCATGTCAACCACACAATTCAAGAATATGATGTACAAACTGTAACAACATTTAGTACACATCTTAAACGTGTCCAACTCAATTCTACATGATATAAATGAACCAAGACTCACATCCACACATAGATGCATGCCCACACGCATGTCTATCAACTATATGTACATATCATATTTTTCTAAGGTATATTACCTATACATGATCATTACAAGATAGGAACTCAAATGGAGACTACATGTGAATAAACTAGATCACATAAAGTGCAAGCATAAAAAGATCAAACTCATGTACAAATACAACTAGAGCAGGGTAAATATGAAATCCAACTAAGAAATTTTATCATGCACGAAGATCAATAACTAAGGTAGAAACAAAGATAGAAGTACTCGCCTCCAAAATAGGTCGTGATAAGTAAATCCTCAAGTCCGGGTACTTGTTCCGAATCAATGCCCTGCATTCACATAAATTCAAATTTAAAAAAATCCGGATCTAACCTAAATATTTCACTAAAACAAATCCTATATCGTACATGAACTCTAAATGGGATCCTCCCAATCATGTATCCAATTAATTCAATTCATAAAAGGAATCTTCCTCTTGCTCCATTTTTAAACCTTTCTACATCTTCCAAAATCGAACCCCTATCCATAGCAAACTCAACTACACCAACAACTATATCACATAATATCACATATTTACAAGTCAAATTCCAA
>JBBUKS010033533.1:0-10960 GCA_038050645.1 Hedychium gardnerianum | reverse complement strand
GTCGATTGAATTCGATGGGCATGGTCGTCGATGCTTTAGGGTAGAAGTTGACGTTGGGAATGGGAAGGGAAAGAATGAGTATTAGTGGGTTTTAATTAAAACGGAGGGCAATGGGGGTAAATTGGTGTCCATTAGGGAGCTGAAACAAACAAATATGTTTGGTCAGGGAGTGGGAACAACTTTTTTCTAACATGGGGAATGAGGGCAAAGTTTCAATTGTCGTTGGGGATTTTTGGGCAATTTTCCATTAATCAATCTTTGTTGTAAAAGTTAAATCATTCACCTAGAATGGGAGCAAAAAGTTCTCCAAATCTAATTTCACTTAGAACACACGATGGAAACAAGTCCTAACCATCACACATGGATTGTGTCATTTGAGAATTCTCGAGGCTCCCTATTGTCAAGGCATCCTTTTCGAAAGGATTGACTCACCCCTTAGGATGATCATCACCAACGATTTACTTTTAGCCATTAAAATATCCCTTCGAGTAAGGTAGACGAATCACAATTGTCACTCATCAAGTCACTACTTTGAATGGATAATCCTTTTCAGGAAGGCTTATAAAAAAATTTAGATTGAGGCATTGAACACTTTCCTCTTCAAGACAGGTGCTTATGATTTTACTAAAAATCATGATACAACTTTGGACTCAAAATAGGACCCTAATTTTGAGTTTTTTTGCAAACTTTTGAAACCTTGGAACTTGTTAGACAGTAGAGAAGGAAAAGAATTGAGTCAAGAGTGATTTAAGCCAGAGTAGTGAGAACTTATTTATAATAAATATGTATGCATAAGGAGCGAAAAGATATGATTTTCGACTCAACATAGGGTCACTCCAAATTTTGAATCCTTGTGAACTTTTGAAATCAATAAACTCTTTATTTTTTATTTTTTATTTTTTTAGTTGACACTAGATATCTAAGCTTTTCACTCAACTAATCCTAGGAGTGACCGGCCCGGCCTCATAAAAGTTTTTCACTAGCCACTAGGGTAAATCGGGAAAGCACACATGGAGGCCTATCCTGACAACTAATGTTCTCGAGTTCGCTATCCATTAAAGAGAAAAATCTCTAATAATATATCGTAGTTGATTCTCAAATTCCATGTGCATGATTTATCATGGGAGGAAATATTTTAAAAAATCCCGGTAATCTCTTTACAGAGTAGAGAAGGAGAAAAGCTCAATAGAAGAAATTGCAAATTGAGTACAGAATGATTTAGGCAAGAGTGTACACTACAAGAAAAACATGGAATACCGACAAAATATTCCGTCGGTATTCCATCGGTATATCGCCCTACCGACGGAAAACTGACGAAATTTGTCCAGTCGATTTTTTTCCCGTTGTAGATGGCGATTTTCAACGGAATGCAAATTTCGTCGGTACATTTCGATGGATATTATTTCCATAGCAATTAAGACGAACGGAATAAATATTCCATAGATAAATGTTACTGACGGAATATTTGATTTTGTCGGTGTATACTGACGGAATATTTGATTCCGTTGGTGTATACCGACGGAATATATGGGTCCGACGTAGGTTGTGGTCAAAGTAAAAAATTTCATCACGAAAATTTCCGACAGAAACACTAGTTTCCGTCGGTACATGCCGACAGAAAATGTTGTTTCCATGGGTAAATTTTGATGGAATCGGTGATTACGTCGGTACACGTTAACAGAATTGGTGATTCTATCGATACTATATCAGAACAAACACTATGCTATCGATACGGTGTCGACGGAATCACTAATTCCGTCGGTGTATACCGACGGAATCAGTGATTCCATCGGCAATTACAAAAAAAAAAATTAAAAAAATTCTTTTATATTTTTTAATTTTCATGTTTACAATTTTCATATCAACCTAAATTATCACAAACAATGGCTATACAAAAACAATCCATACAATCCATTCACATACACATACACATACACATACAAACTAACCTAAAATTCATTCACATACACATACACATACAAACTAAACTTCAAATCCATTCACATACACATACAAACTAAACTTCAAATCCATTACTAACATTCAAATTCTCAATCACAATCCTTTCACAATCATATAAAAACAAACTAAACAATCTCCAAATACAAAGAAATCCATATTTGATAAAAATGACATAGATAAATCTCCAAACACAATTTTGCAGAAGTATGGAATAAAAATGAACATCATGTATAACCAAAATATGTAATACAATTAAACACAATAGGAATTTTTTTTACCTGGATCATATTTTGGATATCAGATGATGATGATGATAAATACATCAAAATACAATCATATCAGTAGAGACTCCTGAGAAAATATAATAAAATATTTAGACATGAACAGATTATAATATCAAAACAGAATCAAAGTATTTTTCATGATTTATGTATGATAAATAAAAAAAACTACAACAAAGTTGAACAAGCCTAAGAATAACCTAATCAATAGGGTCTCATGAGTCTTGAGTCTCATGAGACTCAAAATCATACTGTGTCGGGGTGAAATTAGCAATAATTGCTTGAAAATGGGTCATGATAACATCATGATTCGCCTGCTGAGCGGTCATCCTCATCTCCCAATCGGTCATCCTCTGCTCCTAAGTGGTCATCCTCTGATCCTGAGCGGTTACCCTCTCATCCATTGTGGCCAGTTGAGCGCATAATTCTTGATTTTCATGTCTTAATGACTGCACCTCAATAGAAGAAGAGGAAGAACTATCACGATCCTTAGGAGTCCTCAAACGATCAAATACCACTTTGGCCTGGGAGGCAAGGCCGTAGAGGATGGAGTTTTTATCCTTCCATCGACAACATTATAATATATCTCATTTAGTGCATCATGGATAGAGGTTGTAACTCCCCCCCTCTGCTGGTGTTTGAGATGTTTGAGTCACTCTATTTATGATTTCATCATGTGTTGAACAAAATAATATTATTAGTATCCAATTGGATCACAATTGCTAAAGTTAATCAATGTTAACGATTAAATATATTAAAATTAATAATCTTACGTGTATGGCCCGGGATCGAGAATCGACAAATGTGTCATCCTTTTTCTTGTGCGTCTTCAAAAAAACCTCCAAACAAGTGAGTTATCGGTCTAAAGAACGCTCCTACATATACAAACATTTTGGTCTAATAATTTTATAAGTTTGATAATAAATTAAAATTTTACTAGGATCTAACTTTAAATTAAACTTACTAAATCCATAGTGCTCTACTATGGATCTCAATCCTGACGTATGCCAAGCAGATCCGGTACTTGGGTCACCTGGCTCTATATTTCTATTGGCTCAAGCTTTTTTAAAATTTACTTTTTATTTTTCTTGAGCCCAGGTGGCCGTCCATACATCCCAAATCTCATCAGATATATAATTTGGCTCCGTTCCCTTCTTTCTCATATATTATAGAAGGTTTTGTAGAGTTTTGCATAATATAGATTCTAGGCAGCTTTAAATTGTGTCTCTTGGCCTTCCTCCCAGGTATATTTTTTTTGCAATTATAAGTTAAAAAATTAGTATACTAAAGGATAAATATTATACTATTAATACCAAACATATTCAATTTATTTATCATAATTTGTTATAGTAAAAATCCTTCATCTCTTGGTCTACATGTCTCTATGTAGTACCAGAAGTGCAAACTCGCTTTTTAAATTTGCCGTTGATGTACGTCGCTACCCTATGACCATCCGAAGTAAAGATGCATGAAAAAATATTAATAAATGAGAAAAATGTTATAAAATAGTTTTTAAAGAACTTGAATTAATAATAACAAAAAAAACTTACGTGTCTCCTACAACCCTCGACACTATGTGGCCACGAAGTGCTACAGTCTGCTCAACCATGATAATATCTGCAAATATAACATTACAACACATAATAATAAAGGTTATTAACATTATAAATATTTCTACAAAACAAGATGAAAACATAACTTACTTTATGAACAATACTACTAATATTTAATCATCACTAACATCTAACTAATCAACATTAACAGGTTCTAAGTCCTCATTGCTAGAATCTGTTAGTTCAACAAGATCATCACTGTTGGACATCTCTCCATCATTTACCTCCTCATAAGTAGCATTAACATCTACAAGTAATTGAGATGTTGATTGGAGTTGTGAATCAACTGAATGTCTCTCCACTTAGTCATTCTGATATGCATCATGATTTTGAGTAGTGATGGTGTTCGACATTTTTATGGTTGAGCGATGCTTCATTCGACTAATAGACAACCATTCACTAGATCTTCTTCTCTTTGTAGGGTATTCAAGATATAAAACTTGACCCGCTTGTATCCCGAAAATGAAAGGTTCAAACTTGTTGAATCTTTTATTTGCATTAATCTCAACTAAGTTATAGTTTGCATGTATTCTAGTACTTGTTCCTGGGTAGGATTATACCATGAATATTTGAATAACATACACCTTTTTATAGGTAATGCAGAATATTCAACCTCTATGATTTCATCAAGCCTTCTATAGTAATCAAACTCAATATTACTATTGCCGATAGATCCTTTAGCGCAAACACCAGAATTATAGGTTAATCTTCGTGAATCTCATTGTGCCATGTGAAATCTGAGGCCATTAACATAGTAATCAGAATACATCATAATTTTATGGAGAGGTCCTGATGCAAGATTCATTATCCTATCATCTTGCACATTTGATAATCTACAGTCTTTCACCTATAAAAATAGTTACGATAAAATTTTTGACCGAACTTAATTGAACAAAAAATCTAGTGAGTATAGATTCTACATTCAATCAGTTCGTTGTCTTCATTCCAAAATATCATGCAGTTATTTATACAACAAATCAATCTTCTCTACAAGCAAACCTAAACCCCTAACCAATTTCTTTGTCATGTAGAAGCTATTAGTCATGCAATTATCTACAGGGAGTAACTTTGACATCAATTGACACATGTCATTATAACATTTTTCTGAAAAATAATATTCTGCTTTCATATTCAATAATCTTGCAGTAGTTGATAGTTGAGAATGACCATAAGGAATGTCTTCCCACACTTCTCTTTCACTAGCCTTTAATATTTCATATAGTTGTTGATATTCAAGTGTTGATATTTCATTTATATTGGAATAATCACCTGCATTCAACGCATCGTGAATCATTTATTATATTATAATATCATTAGTTGATGATTCCTCAACAATAGTTGTCCCAGATGACGAACCACCAAAATGCCCAATTATATGTGTGTGTGTGCTTTCACAGTATTCTCATCACGGAAGACTTTATTTCTACATTTACAATAATTACATGAACACCGTAACTCGACACCATTCATACATTTTGGATGACTCTTAGTAAAGTTCATAAATTGTTCAACTTCAGTAATAAAATCATCTCTAATAAATATATTTTCTAATCTATTGTGCATCCAAGTTTTGTTTATATACATTATTATCCAATGAAAATATAATTCGAAACATTATTAAACTTGTACAATTTAAATTAAGACATGTTATTTAGCGTAGAATGTGAGACAATTATATTCTCAGATTGGGATCTAAGGAAATGGAATATCAACTAGTGCAATATTGAATTTTGGACTTAGATGAATAATGATAAATCAATTTCTATGTTTGAAGTCAACAATTTATTCCTCACATTTGTTAAATTGACATTTTTTAGAGAAAAAAGCTCCGATGCAAATTCCAAACATATATGTTTTTTTTGACAATCTATTAATTGAGCATTCAAGTTAGTAAACCAAAATCTAAAATGCTTCATTGCCTATATATTAATTAGCAAAGCACGGCAATCCAAGCCTTCAAGATTGTTGGAAGTCTTTTTGCCGTGATATCTTATAATTTTTTAACTTGGTATCTACTAGGTGGTCTTTTCATATCTAAAGTCTATGATAAAACACTTGTCCTAGGGTGCTCGTACTTAGTTCCATCCCTTAGACTAGCATGTGCATCCCCAAAATGGTTAATATGGCAAGAACAATGTGACTCAATCACTCAACATGCTTGATACTCGTAAAATATTAGTTAATTATCAAATATGTAAAGAATAGCTAAATATACATATGCTCTTAATTTGAAGTTTTCAAATATGTAGAATGAAGATGTCAACTTGCACACAAGCATAACAATCACCATAAAGCAATCAAGCAAACAAAGGACAAGGTTAGCACAAGGGAGTTTAGAGTGTTTCTCACAGTCATATCTGTAGGATCTGAGGAGGACGGAGAATAGGATTAGAGCTGTTGAATCTTAGGAGGCCAGAGAAGAGGATTTGAGTTGCCGGATCTGAGGAGGCCAGAGAAGACGTTGTTGGAGAAGAGGATCCTGGAAGGCCGACGCCGACGAAGAAGAGGATCTGAGCTGAGCTGTCGGATCTGAGGAGGCCGGAGAAGAGTCACTCACAGCTGGACACAAGGCTGAGGACGCCGACACCGATGACACACGGAGGCCGAAGAAGATGCTGTTGGACATGCGACACCGGAGAACATTGCCGGAGAGGAAGGGTCGGAGAAGGACTCGTCAGAGAGGAAGAGAAGGACTCACTGGAGTCAAAGCACGCCAGAGATTGTCGGAGAGAATCGCAGATTGTTAGAGAGAAAGTCGATCGCGTGAAAAGAAAAGTCGGGGCTGGGGCTGGAAACCCTAAATCTGTCCGATTTTATCGACGGAAACCTTATTTCGTCGGTAACCCCCGACGGACGGAATACCTATTCCTTCGGTAACCCCCGACGAAATTCCTATTCTGTCGGTAATCCCCGATAGAATCCCTATTCCATCGGTAATCACCGATCGAATTATATTTCCGTCGGGGATTTCTTACGGAATAGGGATTCCGTCGAGGCTGTTCACTATATACATGATTTTTTAGCCGAAACAGGGGGTTTCCGACGAAAAAACTGTTTTGTCGAAAACCTCCGACGGAATAGGGATTCTGTCGGCAATCCCCGACGGAACGGGTGTCCGTTGGAGACGTTGGGGGTTTCCGACAGAACAATTTTTCCGTCGGAGCTGTTCACCATATGGTTATTTCGGCCGAAACGGGGTTTTCAACGGAATACGTATTCCGTTGGAGATTGCCGACGGAATAAGTATTCCGTCGGGGTCTTCCGACTGAATAACCGTTTCGTCGAAAATCTCCAATAGAATATGGATTCCGTCAGTATATCCGTCGTTAATATGGGGTTTTCTTGTAGTGTAATCTAATTGGGTCGTTTCCCAAACCTAAGCCCAATTAATTGAACAATTCAGCATTGAAGCATCATGCAAAACACTGGATTCTTTGACCAAATTTTGGCGATGAAATCGTGTCGTAGAGGTTTTATGCACTTTACAATATAGATGTTCATAATACATTGCAATCACATGAAATCAAGTGATTATTTTTCAAGAACGAACAAAATTTTCGAAGTGCATAGTATCATTTGAAAGCATCATAACTTGAACATGCACTGTGATTGCAATCTCTAACATGCATTTCAAAACTGCTTTGATATCATTGTTATATTAAAATACATGAAACACAAAAGCTATGTAAATACTCACGGTGAGTCTTTTCTTTGTGCTTTGTTGTCGGAATGATGATTACAAGATGAAGCGTCCTTCAACACTTTCACAAACCAAATCTCTGTCCAGCCAGATGTTCTTCTTCTTTCCAAAAGAAACAAAATATCTCACACCAAGAATTTTCTAGTACTAATTCTCTCTTCTTCTTGTACTTGGACGCATCCTTTAATAAAGGGAAAGAAGTGCGGTAAGTGATCCCAACCCTAAATGTGTGTGGAAGCGTGGATAATGTGGACATCATGGACATATCCACGTTCCCACTACATATCCATGCCCCCACTACCAACACCAACCACCAAGTTAAAAAGAATTTATGAAGAGACACAACCGCCAAAATGGAGAGACACCATCATCAAAATGAAAGGGCTTCAATTAATAAAGAATCAGGTATTTTCCTTTTCTATAAAAAGATGATCCAATGGACGAAAGTACGCAATTTGAAGGAACAATTAAGCAACCACTATTTCTCTATTTTTCTATTCATTTCTCTGCACAATACTCTAGTTCTAACTTAAGTATCGGAATGGTCATGCCAAGGCACGCCTTGACACCCCTCTAACCTCGTGTTGATTTTTCTTAGAGAAAACATGCTCCCTTCAAATACCATCTATTTCTTGTTACTCAAAGATATTGGTACCGACTTCCTAGTGACCGACTTCTTGACGACTGACTTCCTGATGATCGACTTCCTGATAGACATCAATCAACTGAGAATCTATTCAAGCCTGATCGGATAAAGACGTACTCGATGAAAAAGTTTTTGCTGATATATTATGAAGTCAATTTGAATTAAATTGTCAAAAATTTGACTCATCCCTCATTAGATTGGAACAAAGGTTTTTTTTCTAACAAATCATCTAGGACTTTTGTCTAGTTGGAGTCATACGGACCCCCTATGAGTTGACGCAATTAGTATCTGCATGAGTGATTGCTCTAATAGGTCTTTGAGTCAATTCTCAATGAGTGCAAAATGTCTCGCTGGGTGTCTGACCTCCCCATACAAAGGTCCGCTGTGCTAGGACAAATGTCCCCCATGATTTACCCTCTTCCAAAAAGTATGGGGTCGTTCTGAAGGAACCGCTTAGGTGACAATTTCACCTTTTGCTCTAATAGTTGGAGTGATAAGGTCTAATCCCCACCGTTTAATGACGATGCTTCGAGGTGTTCTTGTATAGATCAACAAATGTTAGAAAGGGTACTCGAGTTGTCCGACAAAATCCCTTCAATGGTTAAAATCCCCACCGTTTAATGACGATGCTTCGAGGTGTTCTTGTGTAGATCAACACATGTTAGAAAGGATATTCGAGTTGTCCGACAAAATCCCTTCAATGGTTACGCCACCAAAAGTGCGTAGGGAAAGGAAAAAAAAGGAATTAATGCATAGAGAGTTCAAGATAGCCTAATCCTTTGTGCGCCTCATCTTTCATATGAGAGATGCCTTTTGAGATCATGCCCACCCTATGATACGGGAAGTCATATGAGGTGTCCACTTGTATGATGAAGGTTAATAATCCCGTTGAGAGGGAAATTAGAAGTCAAAGAGCCTCCCCGATTGGCTTTCAGCTCAGCAACTGGGCTCAGCACCCATCCACCCGAGTTGAGCGCCCATCCATTCAACCTCCCCAATTGGCTCTTAGTTTAGCAACCGAGCGCAACTCCCATCCATTTAGCCTCCCCGATTGGCTCTCAGCTCAGCAACCAAGTTCATCACTCATCCACCCGGGCTCAGTACCCATCCATTCAGCCTCCCCGATTGGCTCTCAATTTAGCAATCAAGCTCAGCGCCCATCCATTTAGCCTCCCCGATTGTCACTCAGTACAACAACTAGGCTTAGCCACCATCCATTCAGCTCAACATCATATTCTCCCGTCCATCTATCCTGACTGACTAACAGTGCGTGGACCCTCATGTGGGTTGTCAAAATACGTGGAGAAGTATGATTGACATATCGTGACCCCACACGATTAACAAATACAAAAAATGGGCGACGGGACAATATGATACGGCGGAGATATGGGCAGAGATATACAATGATACACAGATGAGACGTTTTCTTTATTGCTACATGACTTCCAATTAATGAAGATAGAATATCATCTTAGTAGTATTATAAAATGAGCCCGTATACACGGGCAAAGCTATGTTTTGACATACACGCACATTTACATTCTCAAATACTCACTACTTTTTTCTTCTCCATGCTCCCTTGCTTGAGACTCCCTTACTTTTTTCTTCTCAAATACACGCACATTTTAACCCTCTCCTTCTTCTTCTCTTCCTTGCAGACTTGGCAAACATCTTTGACAACCCCTCTCCCCCTTGGTGAGCGGTGACTTCGTCAACAAAGAAGACAACTCACCGGTGACTCGTTCGTCGACGATATCAAGCAGGAACAAATTAACGTCGTCTGTGAGTACACTAAGTTAAGACCTACACTGAGACGTTGAGATGGATGACACTAGAAGACGAACCACCCTCACCATGGCGAAGGATGACTTCAACAGATAGGTTGCAACAACTGTGCAGATGGTGTTGTAAGCTCACCCACCGCCTGCAACGCCATCAACGCCCCCCCCCCCCGGCGATACTCAATCATTCACCCTCGAAGATACCCTACAGATCCACCGAGGTACCTCAAGTACCTCATCGAAACCTATCGTGACTAATTGAAACGCCTCAAGTTTCAGTCCCTCGTGTTGCTAGACGCCAGTCAGACGTGAATGGTCCTTAGAATCTTCAGTAGGAGAGACATCGCGATGAAACTCTTTACGGGGAAAAGAGCTCGCTGCTCAGAGAATGAGCGATCCCCAAGGAATTTCATTTTCTAGAAACATCTTAGAGGATGAGCTTCCATGTCATTTCTGATAACTCCAAATCGAGGAGTACACAAGAGCCTTGGACTCCGAGGATCACCTGCGTAAATTTATGAATGAAACCTTTGTTATATCTGATAGATGTTCTAAGGCAATCATCTTATGGTTTGTACCTATTTATTATATAAATAAAGATTCACTATTTAATATACATATTCAGTGTATATGATTAAATCTTAAACTCACTTACTGAATGTCCGTAATATGATTCATAGCATGAGAGAACTTGTGATTGGATCACAACTAGTGAGAATCTCTACATATGTAATTATGAATGTATTGAAATCTTTCCTAGTCGACGAATTGATGTGTTCAGACATTATTGATTAGGTGAGACTAGCACGAGTTATACTCCTTGGTCTAACCAAGCAGTTGTTCCTCACTAGTTAGAGACATTGGGATGTCGAGAGTTAAACGTGAATATTAGTTATGATAACTGTTAGTGCAGTTTGCACTAATAGTCTAACCCTAAGTGTTGATGAATGACAACTAGGTTAAAGTTAGACTTATGT
>JBBUKS010033522.1:692-10960 GCA_038050645.1 Hedychium gardnerianum | reverse complement strand
CACGTAGGCTGTCGCCCACGATCGCTCACATAGGGATGTGCAGGATATCAAAACTATATATATATATATATATATATATATATATAATTAGAAAATTTTAAATTTGGTTACGATGAGATGGATTTAAGACTTATGGCTTTCATGATATTGCAATGAAGTATATTTTTTTATGTGAGACTCTATTCCATAAAGAAATTGAGAAAGAGTTGATGATTTGAAGTTTGGTTATTATTTATTAAAAAAAAAATTCAACGAAGAATAGAACTGATATTTATTTTTTCTAAACTTTAATTGCACCACTTCTGCTTGCTTCTACTGTTTATTTGGGGAAAAAATCTAAGCCAATCAAAGCTTGCCGTGGGTCGATTCGTACAGATTACGAGTCCAGATGAATCGATCCATTTAACTTCGTCTTTAAATTAATAAAATTTTAATTCAATATATTTAAATTATTTAACGAGACAAACTAATTTAATAAATCTTATTTAAATTGATATCTCTAATCAAGATTAATAAAAGAAATACACATAAAAATTTATTTTAATTATAGGTAAAAGAAGCACTCCAACACTTATTCACTTATCACTAACAACACTCTTACTCCTAATTTATTAAAAAACTAATATTTACAAAAAAAAAATTAGAATTTTTTAAAATCTCAAACCAAATATGAAAGCTTTATTATTTTATTAATATAAAATTTTCAAATGCATGTGACAGTGTGTCCTTCCTCAATTATTGAAGAACACTTGAAAAAAAAAAAAATTTGGAACCACGAAACTAAATTAGCAGACGTGTATTATTTTTTACGTGCTATACGTATAGTCCAGTATTATCACTTACAAGTCAACTCGTGAAGTGCAAGCGAATTTTGTTAATAATTTTACTGTGTTACGAGAGTTCAAAGCTAAAAAAAAGCAAATAAATTCACCTATATGGAAAATATTTAGATTTTGAAAGAGCATTTTTGAACACATTCCTAAGGCAAAAAATGCAAAGTCAGAAGCTTTTCAAAAATTGAGATAAAAACTTCTGGGAAAAAGCTTATAAGGAATTACACATTCCTACTTCAGTGAGAGCATTACAGTTCACTTTTAGAGAAACGAAAGCATAATCATACCTATAAAATTATCTGGATATCTTAGTAAAGAACTTCAGGTTGTGATCCGTGGTTAAGAACAAAATCTCATCCTTAAAAGAAAAGGCATGTGCCCAGCATCATTAACAATGCAGCATACCACGAACGTGGAGTTTGTCAAAGTAACCATTGCTTGGAGTCATTGAGTTTGACCTAATAATATAAGTTAGTCTCAAATGATCAAAATGTAATGATGCTGCTCTCAGCTTGTTTCTCTCATTCTTCCATTTCATCAGCAGAAGGTGGGTTCTCCACCTCGCTACCACTGTTAAAGTAATCTTTGACAGAATCATCGTCAATATTGTATTTGACAAATTTCAACTGTGATCCAGATTCTGCTTCCCTATGCTTTCTCCTTTTCTTGCTCACATCAATTTTCATAGATTGAGCAGCAGTGAGAAATGTGATTTCTGCTGTTCCCATGTCGTCGTCATCTTTCACGGCTTCATTTTCAACTCTTCCTTTATTATCAAAGAAGAAGAGATCATCATCTGTCGTGTTGGTTCCTGAATTGAACTTTGTAGTGTCATCGACATGAGATTCCTCGAACATCACTTTGTTACACAGTTCCAAAATGTCATCTTCAAAAAGCTTAAGCCCTCGTTCTTCAAGAACCACAAACCATTCTACAAGTTGAAACAAAGTTCTAAAACATTAACTAGAACACAACTTAAAGTCACGATGTGATAATATTCAAAATACTAACTCAGAAGCCCCAGAGGTGTGCTAGCACTGGGTCGGTTATGTTCGTCCAAGCGAAACTGATGAGTGGCCCATTTGACTAAGGCATTTGGAACACAGGATGTTGTGAATGCATTAGTATAGGATATAGCTTTGTTATAATCTCTTTTACCCCTGCAACAACAATGAATTTCAGCACTAATACTACTTTCGTTTATAAATATCTGCAGTCTCAAAAAAGGCTTGTATTCACCTGACCGAATGAATGGCTTCATGAGTAACAATCAGTCTTCTCATTATAAGATTCATCAATGAGTCATTGAAGTTTTCTACTTTAAATCCTGGATTTATGAAAGAATAATCCACTAAAATCACAGCATCATAGAGGACATTCCGTACCAGGCTTTCATCTGTCGAACTCTGAGGGAAAAAACTTGCATTAGAAAAAGAATACAATTGAAATGTAGCCCGTTAAGTTACCTCAGATTACCCTTGAAATGAAATTGGAAATATCTAATAGTTGATTTATGTTATGATCAAGCTAAAAACATTTAGCACGAAAATAGACTGGTATACTCATAATAGATCTACAGAGTTATGAGACTTAAGTTTATTCACTAGGGAAAATGTGATATAATTTTCAGGATCACTGCTTATCCAGACTCGCATACCATATGAAACCAAAGTTTCAGTTTAAACATAATATGATCCGTTTTACTTGGCCTCACATTTTCTTGATGCTACTTATAGCTCTAACCTACTTGAAATCAAAAGTCCAATTTTCAAAGAACAACTTTCCCTACAACTGTCTTTGGGGCAATTATTGGGAAGCTGTCGTAGACATTAATAGAAGGGCAGATAATATTCAAAATCCAAGCAATGACTAGTTCATTTTTGTTCATGACCCTGCTTGTGATCAAGCAAATATCACCAAGTTATATCAAGATTATAAAACTGGTTCTTGAGGCAAGCATAGCTAAATAATTCATCTGCAAACTATCTAGGATATCCTGTAGATAAATTTTCGGTTCATTCACAAAGCAAGATCAACTATGGAGAATGTTGGTAAATATTACATCACGTTGAAATTCTTAGTTATGTCTCATTCAGTGTCTTTAACTAGCACACTTACCAAGATGGTAATAACTGGCATTGGCGGCTTCAGTAGCAGTCTCAGTAGTATATCTGTTTATGAAGGACAGAAGTCAGATAAGAATCACAATCTGCCAAGGGAACATCTATCAAATCTAGGGAATATAATAACACTTAGAACCAATTTTGGTAGTGAAAAGGTGCCGAAGAATTAAAGCTTTCAACAATAACATGAAGCCGACAGCATCAGAAACTATAGTAAGACACAACAAAAACTATTAGTACATTCAAAGTGCAGATACACACTGAAATTAGATCATGTAAGCAAGCGTAGTAGCTTAGCATGATAACCTTCACACTATTATAAATCAACAGACCATCTAAGCTGAAGCTCCTTGTATGTTGAAATACTACAAATTTAGCTCAAGCCTGAGAAGTTAAAGCTTTCACATGAATTTGAAGTATGGGAAAGAAACTTACCAAAGAAAACACAGTTTTGAAACACAGATATTGAACTGACACTCCATATTGTCAGCTCCTTCTGTAAGTCTGGCCTTGGCAAACCATCCACCTGAACCTTCAGGGCTAAATTTAGTAAGAATGTCTCTGCAGCAACAGCACCAGCCAAATATCCAATTCCACACTTTTCTTGCTTGAAGAATGAACAAATTTCACCACTGAGCCAAGGAAACAGAACATTCAAATGATCTCCTTTCTCACAATGCTGCAGCGTCCACACCCTAACTATATCCATAAAACAAGGCAGCAAGTAGCCATCAGAAAGCTCTTGACCATTAGAACTCCTACCACTACAAATGCTAACGTAGCTGATAACAGCCTCTGCCAAACTATCTATCTCCTTTCTCAACTTCTTCGCCACTTTCCCAGACAGCTTCTTTTCCTCTGTTACAAAGTAATATAGCTCCGAAACAACTGGAGCAAGCAAGGCCACGCTCTTTGGGCCATTGCACGAAGCGGAGCACGCCGAAAGAAGCTGAAGAAGGTCTCTTACTGCAAAAATTCGATCAAAAACTTCCCTTTTCGACCGGATTGCTTCGTGGTAGCCAAGAGCAGAGTAAAACCAGATTACCTCGAGCGGCGGATCGACGCTGGACTGGATCAGGCGGAAGAAAATCGGTCGGAAGGCGGAGAAGTCATAGGACTCCTTCGTGACTTCGATGAGGAATCGTTCGATGGATTCTTTGAGCATTGTCTGGAAGTTAGTGCCGGTGAGAGGGCCACAGGCGCGCGATTCGACCGGAGATGGAGATTCGACGATGATCGGGTCCATTGGAAGTGGTGGGCTTCAGATGTTACTAGGGATCGAGTAGTCGTGGGCGGGATGGAGGCTATAAACCCTAACCCTAGTTTCTCCGATCGTTTTTCGGGGGGAAATTTGAGTCGGAGTTTTGATAAAGTTATTTTACCGGCTGGGGAATTTTTCAATTTATCCTTAAACTTCTCAAATTCCGCCCTTTTACATTTTGAGGACAGAATTATGAGAAATATAATTTCAATCCAAATTTTTTCGAATCGTAGTAGGCCACGCGAAGCTATCATAACGGGTCGGATCATAGTCTTCTTGAAGCTTTGATCCAAAGACCAAGACATCTGAATAGGTACGTAGCAAGTCGCGAGGTGGCGGAGAGCAGAAGACGAGCAATGGCGTCGCGCTTCTCCCACTCTTCGTTCCTGCTTTTCCTTCTTCTCTTCCTCTCTTCTTCCCTTCCACATTCCCTCGCTTCCTCGAAGAAGCCGCCCGCGGCTGCTCGAAAGGGCGACATCCCCTTCATCAAGTGCCAGGTCTGTGAGAAGATCTCCCATCAAATCATCCATCAGGTGAACAAAAAGGAGGCTCAGATTTCGCCAAAGAAGGTTCTTTATTTTCTCGACTCTTCGTTCAATTTCTTTTTCATTTGCGCCCGCTTTTCCTCTATTCAAGTAGTAGATTGGGTGGGTTGATTTGGTGCTGGATTAGGTTTCGGAGCTCCAGATCATTGAAATAGCTGAAAATATTTGTAATCTGAAGAAAGAAGAGTCGGATTGGATTATACAGATTGACCTTGTTGAGAAAGGCGATAAATTGGAGGTATGCGCAGGAAATTCACTAAGCCGCAGTTAGTTTGTTTAACTTGTTATATAGTGCATCTATAAAAATATAATCTCTGTCTTGTTCCATTGATTGGATAGTTACTACATTTTAAGGGCTTCGTTCCGGAAATGGTACAATATAGAATTTAAGGAATTACAACTTCAACGTTCTAACGAATTCATTGATGCAAGGATGGTATTCTGGGACTTGTTTCTTTGTTACCTGGGGATGTTTAAATTCTCTATCACATTTGTTCAATCCCTCATTTTACATGCTGTTAGATCTGTCTGTAAACCCTTGTCCCGGTGTATGGATTTTGGCTTCCAGGTGTAATAATCTTGCTATGCATTTAGTTTATGCGAAACTCAAAGAGATATGCATTAGTTAAGTGATTGAGCTCAATTATAATTAATGATAACCCCTAAAACCTGTTGGCTGCGCACTACCCTTATCATCTTGGCAAAAGTTTTTTCTTCCTGTTTTTCAGAATACACAAATTATTAGTTTTAATTCTTCCCTTTTCTTTTTCATTCCAAGCCACTTCTTGGCCCCATTAGTTGGTTTCCTTACTGATATATATTTTTGTCCTATATATTCCTATTTTGTAATTGTTAACTAGATTTTGCATATTCCAGCTGGTTGAGCAAGGTGTTGAAGGATTATGTAATTCAGAATGTAAAACCATTGAGCGTGCTTGTCAAGAGGTATCACAAATATGTTCAATCTGATGTAAATGTTGTTTATTTAGATATTGGCAATGGAAAATATCAAATGTAGTTGTTTGTATAGATTCTTTTCATCGAACTGAACATTGTTTTTACTTCTTTAGTTGGGCATTTCAACAAACAGTTAGTGATCAATAATCCTTCTTTTTGTCCATCATTGATATTATGAAACTCAGGTCCTTGCCCTATGTTGTTGGCTGCAGTAGTTATGACCTAGCACTCTACATTTACTTTGGGTATTCAACTATTCATGTAACTAGAAGTTAATAAGTTTGAGTTTGAACCATATCCTAGGTTATGTCTCAAATTAAAACGATATCCCCCTTCTGTTTTATTAGGAAGAAAGAAGGTATGTATCATTAAAGAATCTTTATTAAGTATGGCATATAAATGCAGTGATGATGTGCTCTCATGGAAAAGTTTGACACTGTTCCATTGACTAAACTGAAGAGGCTGTGAAATAATCGGCATTCCTTATGCTGTTCTAAAATTATACACTAATTCACTAGTTGATGTACACACAACGCATTGTACCATGATTTATATGTTTATTGCATTACCAAAATTTATGGTTATGTAGCTCTTGGATCAAAGGGGAATAGAAGATTGGTGTTCAAGATTTGACCTCCCACATAATAATTTTGATAGCATCAAGAATCCCTCTTTAATTCCAGTTTTCTTTTAGAAAAAGTCATTCAAAATAGATAGTCAGATGCTAGATAGATTTGTTTACAGAAAATGGAATCAATTTTCTTTTGTTTCTTGAATTTTCATTTCCCAATATTATTTATATTAACTTTTTCTTGTTTTTCAGGAAGATAAACAGTCTTCTGTATAACAAATAAATTTAATTATACTATGGCGTCAAAGAAACTTCCATGATTTTTTTATTTGCTTTCCAAATTTTAAATTCATTTTATGGAAAATGTAAACTGAAAATAGAAATCTTGAAATGGTTTCCATGAACCAAATGCATCCTTAAACATCTTAATGGATTATTGCTGAAAAATTAATAAGTATGCCTACTGGTAAATATATATTTCATTGGCTCACTTTTTCCATTTATATCATTTGTATAGTTCACGACTCAATATCTTGAACATGGGAAAACTATTATTGTTCTTTGAGGTCAATTTCAAATTTCTGTCAGACCATTGCTATATGCTACCACGCCACAGCAAGATTAAAATATAATAAAAAATGGTTTAATTGTATAAAAAAAATTGAAGTTGGGAGAAAATAAATTCCAAGCAGTATGTCAATTGTGTTGTATGGAATACCATACAGCACAACCCACCATACAGTATGTATCAGTTTACTAAACCCTGTAATTGATCCAAGGTTTGGAATTTCATTCCTTACAGCTTGGTACATTTGGAATTCACTTGTCTGAAAGATTGCTAGTAGGTGGACCGCTACTCTTGCTCAGTTCACTAGTAACAAATTGTACTGGATGTATGCATGCTTGGTACTATTGCATCTTGTCGGATAACATATGTTTTATACTGAGCATCATCTGACATTGGTCAATTGATCCTGTGCTTCAATGGACGCAACTGTGAGAGGAAGAAGAGAATTCGGCTGAGCTAGTTGTCAAGTTACCATGGATAAGAATTTGATGCTTATTTCTCGTGCATTTTGGACTTGGGGCCTTCCATCCTGAGAATGTGTTTTCTATGTGATAAAATATGATTTGGCGAGTCATGGATAGGTCACACTTCTGGATGATTCACTGGATGATGAATCCTAAATATAACCAAAATGATTGGAACCTTTTATTGTTTTTTCTATTATGAGTACACTTTTAGGATCTCACCAATTAGGAGCTAAGAAGGGTCAGTGCAAGTAGTTGCTTCCTTGCCCCAAAAGGCAAAAAGCTTGTTTCCATAAACTGAACCAGCAACTCAAACTGTTGCTTCTTACTCTTAGACTGCAATGTTGCAACCTTACAGCTGCACGAAGTCCCACTTTTTTGGTTTTGTTTAGCATTATACTGATTTAAACTTTTAATATGTTGTCTACCACGTTTTGGTTATTTAACACTTAGTGTGCATACTTGGTTTAAGATACTTGACTATTTTTATAATATGCATGATACATTCATTTGCAGATCTTGGGTTATTCGGATACTGATGTTGCTGAATTTGTGTATAGCACAAGACCTTCAGTTGATCAGTTGATTAATTTTCTCTGCAAGGACCTTTCTAAAGCATGCTCTGGCAAGCCACCTCCTCTTCCTGCGGTGATTTTCTGTACTTAATATTTATCACAGTTCAAATGAAAATGGAGCTCATTCCTTGCAAGACTATACTTTGTTTTAATTGTAGCATGTGATCACTTAATTAATGCACTTATAGTACTTGACAATTTTGACAATAACAAAAGGGGAAAAACTGAAAAATAAAATGAATCTGTAACAAGTATAGTTATTGCAATTCCTGTTTGATGATGATTAGAACACCTGTTTTATTTTTTCTTGCTATTCTTTCACTTTGCATTCTTCAATTTAAATGGTGGCCAAAAGAGTTGAAACTGGAACCAACAAAATGATAGTTATATTGTAGTTGTGGTTCCTGTCTCTTTCATTATCCTTATCAAGCCATATTAATCCCAATTCTGTGACAGGTTACATCATGACTTATCATTTTATGAACTCAGGCCGACTATATAATCAATTGTACACCTTCGAACATATCGTTTAGTTGGATCTACATCTAATTGATCATTAAGTTGCAATTTATGAAAAAAAAAAATTGCGCACTGCTTAGTATTTCTACTGGATTAACCTTTTTCTTATACTTAATTAGTTCTCTGAAATGCATAATTTTGCTTGTTGCTCACCCCTTTCCCCAAAACTGCGGCATGATCTGACCCACTTGTGCAGCTTCAGTTTCCAATCATCTGGAAATAACTTACACCTAGATTTAGTATAGCATATTAGCATTATGCACAGCGCCAATGCCCCATCCCTTTATGGCCTTGGGCCAGCTCCAATGTCATTGTGGGCACATGTACCTGTTGTTGACAAAATAGGTCATCTTGGGCTGAAATATGTGAACCAGTTTCTTCGATTAACGAATTACCTGACATCAACTGATTTGGAAGTTTCTTGAGAGATTTAAAATGCCAAGTATATCTGCAAACAAGCGCCAATTATACTTAATGGAGATACAAAAACTGAATTATACATAACTTCAAATTTGCAGGATAGGATTGCTGGAGAAGCATTTGTGGCCAAGCTCACTAAAGAAGTTGAAATGGATAAGATTTTGAGATCTATGGAGGTATTTTACTATCGGGTTTAGGCTTTCCAATTTGCTTCATGTATTGCAATGGATTTGATGTCTTCAACTGTTGCAAGAGCAGGGCATGCCAGGGGCGCCAGGAATGAAAATGTACTCGCGTGAAGATTTGATGAGTGGTAAATTCGGTGGCAGTGAAGAAGATGATGACGAGGACGAAGAAGATGACTTCTCTGAGAAACTGGTTTGCAAATGTTTCCTTCTTGTTTTAAGTAATCAAACACGGAGCTTGAGGTTGTTTTTTTTTTTTTGCTTCATTATTCAGGGAAACATTTTAAAAAGTAAAGACTCTCCCAAGCGGGACTATAAACAGAAAATTTTGCAAGGTATTGCAGAAACCGGGACAGCGATAAAGAGGCATATAAGCAAAGTATCCAAACATGCGAAGAGCTGGTGGAGAAAGTTTACAAAAGGTTCAAGCCCAGCAAAAGCAAAAAAGATTGATCTCTGAACCTGCAAGAATCATTTTTTTCACAGTGAAATCAGAGTTTTTTTGCACAAAATGTGATGTACTTGTGCCAGAACAGTTGGGCATTATTGTTTGCTTCTTCTTTTTTATTTTATCCAAAAGAATATTAATGGGCGTAATTTTATAATTAGGATTAAGATCTGTAGACATCATTTATGTTAGATATGTTTTCAAAAACCTTGCTCCCTCATGTGAAAGTGAGCTGAAGTATAGGTCAAAGTTGATGATCTTTCAACTAATCCCTCTTCAGGTTTGCCCCATTTCTAATGAATCAAATGTTTATTTGTAATAATTGACCAATTTAAATTTGCTTTCATTTTTTTTAAAAAAAAAAAAGGTTGTCTCTGCTTATCATTGTGTTAAAAAAATGTGTTTCTTAAGAAGATTCAGACGAAGAGATGCTCAAGGGTAAGGAGAAGGTTGATTTGGACATCTTCTTCACTTTGCTACATTCTTCTCTTACTAATTAAACATAAAAATACATCATATTTCAAGAATATTACAAGTTCATTATGACCATATGTTTCACGATTCCCTTCCTCTAATTTAATTTTATCTATTTTTTCTGTATACTTTATAAACTATGTTATTTTTGCCTGACACAATAAAAAACACATAATTCAAAATTATTCTTTAGCTCATCAATTGGTCTATAATTCACAAAACTTGCTTAAGAAAAATAGTTGTTTTTGAGAATGAAATGTTTTGGCCACAATATTACTTGTTTTTGAGAATGAAATGTTTTGGCCACAATATTACTGCGATGATA
>JBBUKS010033512.1:0-10961 GCA_038050645.1 Hedychium gardnerianum | reverse complement strand
TATAACTTTGATAGTTTATATATTTTATTTTATACAATCATATGCACCTACTGAGGTGGCATAATCCTAATTACTGATCATATCACACATATTTTAATCAATGATGTATAAATAACCATCTCAATAGGCGTTCATAATTATATAGAATAAAATATACAAGCTAACAGAACTCTATATATATATATAACTAACTAACTAACTAACTAATTAACTAACTAACTAACTAATAGTAAATTATCCTAAAATCTCTAATAGCAAATTAACTTTCTTCTTAGTACCGGCATTAAGAAAAAAATTATTCTCGCTTCGTGTAAATTTTTCTTTACTTTAACTTCCTTTCAACTCCTTAATACATGTCAATTTACTTAATTACCTTTATTTTTAAGTTAAAAAAATTTAAAACAAAATATAATTTCGTCTAAATTCAACATCATCTAACTAGAATTATTTAGTATATTTTTTATTAAATTGAGCACGACTCTTTTTTTACCTAACCAATCAATTAAAAGCTCACCTCAATCGATTAGTCAGGCGAAAAAAGAGTCGTGTTCAATTTAATAAAAAATATATTAAACTCTAATTAAAATGTGTTGAATTTAAGAGGAATTATGTTTCAATTTAAATTTTTTTATCTAAAAAATAATAAGGGATTTTGTTCCCTCACGATAAATAGATCGATTGTTGATAGATTTCCAATCGATCAGAGTTGGCTAGTCCGATCAATTGGACAGCTTCGATTGATTGAAAATCTATCAGCAATCAATCTGTTTATTGCGAGGGAACAGAAGTCTTCATTATTATTTTAGGTAAATAAAATTCAAGATAAGATATAATTTCTCTGAAATTTAATACATTTTTATTAGAATTTAATATATTTTTTATCAAATTGAGTATGACTATTTTTTCGTCCAAACAATCGATTAAGAATCATATCAATCGATTGACTTAGGCTGAATTGATTGTTCAATCGATTCAGCCTAAGTCAATCAATTGATATAAACGCTCAATTGATTGGTAGGTAAAAAAAATCGTGCTCAATTAGAAAAAAAAAATATATTAGATTCTAATTTAAATGACGTTATATTTAGGAGAGATTATATTTTATTTTAGATTTTTTATATTAAAAAAAATAAAAATAATTAAGTAAATTAGTAAGTTGAAATAAAGAAAAATTTATACGTGAGACGTGAGGATGAATTTTTTCTGATAATTGAAAAAGAAATTGTGTTTACTATTAGGAAGTTTTGGATAATTTATTTAAATAAAAGTGGACAAAATATCGCAAACTGTAAACCTCAAAGTTCAAATTATTTTTAAAATCGAGATTTAAGTTAAATTGCAAGTGAAAGTGAGTGTTTAGTATAACTCGGGCGGAACGGAATCTTTTAGATGGATACTTTGAATTTGTCCCTTCATATTTTGAGCTAGGGATCAAGGAGCTAGATTTGACAATATCTTTATTTTGGAGGATCGAAAATAAAATTTCCGTCTCACGCTGAATCTAAACCCCAAACAGTCCGTCTCTGTTCGCCTCTTCCTCTTTTCCCTTATCTCTTCCCCTTCTCAATCCATGGCGGCAGCCGTGGTCTTCAAGCCCGTATCCATGGCAGAAGGCCTTCTACCCTCCCTCCCCACCACCTTCTTTTCGTCTAACACCAAGCCCTCCCTCCCTTTCCTCTCAGTGCCTCGCGCCTTCAAGCCCTTCCCCTTCCTCCACTCCTCTCGCTCCGCTTCGCGTTTCTCCCTCGAAAAGAAGCTTCGTTTTCTTCCCCTCGTCGCGCAGACCTCCGATTGGGCTCGACAGGACGAGGAGGCGGGAGAGGATGAGGTGGAAGACGGAGATTTTGGCTTTGACGGGGGTGAGGAGGGAGCCGCTGCTGGAATCGAGGAGTATGAGGGAGAAGAGGAGCAGACGGTGGAAGGCGGCGTAGTGGCCGATGGAGGCAGCGGCTTCGCAGTGGGGGAGGAAGAGGAGCCTTATGCCGAGCCGCCTGAGGAGGCTAAGCTCTATGTCGGAAACTTGCCTTTTGATTTAGACAGCGAGAAATTGGCTCAGCTCTTCGATTCGGCCGGCGTTGTCGAGGTTGCGGAGGTAAAAAAAAATCTTCATGGCGTTTGATGGGTTCCTGAAATGAAGATGTCTCTTTCAGCTTTTAACCCACCAATCGATCATTTTATTCTCTTTGTTATACGTGATTAAGTTATTTGTGCGATTCTGGTCTCTGCTTCTGTACTTGCAGGTGATTTACAATCGGCAGACTGATCAAAGTCGTGGATTTGGATTCGTGACGATGAGTACTGTAGAAGAAGCAGACAAAGCCGTAGAGATGCTCCATCGTTATGTAAGCCCTCTCTTTGATTATTAGAAAAAAATGCTATTCTTTCTCCTTAAGTTGAGTGGAAAATATCTTTGAATGCCCAAACGTTGTCTCAGTTAAAGATGAATTGCCAATATATGCTTTATGCCGGTCCTGGATCCATAAAGTTGTTTGCTTCTTGATTTCTTACACTTCACCTATTATATCCTTAGAGTCAAGATGGTGTCGTGATGCATTATGCTTTACTGTTCTTACTTGGTTTTAAGATTTTATGTGTAATTTGATCGAGATTAATTCAACACTTCCTCTTGGACTTTGATATTGCCGTAGTGTTGACCCATATTCTCCTTATAAGAGAAACTAGAAACATGGATAACAAGCTGGCCCCACATAATTGGGAGATATAGCTTGTTGTTGTGTGGTAGAAAGGTGAATAATCAGAATGCTAGCATTGTCCTTGTGAACCATTGTGGCAAACTTTGGGGAGGGCTCATTCATATAGGCTACATGATGGATCATTTAGGTTAAATTTCATGATTTGATCTCATGTAGCCTATATAAATGACCTTCGTTGCATTTGGATATTTCAGTGTAGAAAATTCAATGGATATATAAATTCAGTACTTGTAGCCAATCTGGAATTTTGACTATTTGTGAACTTTGTCTTACCTAACATGTAACTAGTTGTCTGAATGGCAGGAAATTTGTCCAACTCTTCTCATTCTTGGAAAATTACTCTTTCCTTCTGTATGATATTAACGTTTTCTGTCTTTTTTTCTCTGCTCATCCTCAAAATATACTGGATTGTTCTGATTTGTTGTATTATTGAATTGCTCTTTTCTATGAGATAGAACTTGAACACAGAAGCACTTGAATTTGAGTCTCAAATTTTGATCACATGAATACGAACCTCTGAATCATAACCTCATATTCTACAGTTAAAATCCATTAAATTTCAGTTTGCTAGCTTTTCATATGTTGGTGATACACTACGAAAATCTGTCATTGAGTTACTGTTTCACTTTTCTTATTTGGTGACCTGAGCATATTACTAAATTTAGGATTAAAGTTAGCCTAATCAGTCGTTTCTTGGGGAACCAAATGCAGCTTAGATTGCATCATATTGGAGCAATGTGATTGTTGGAACAAAGTTGTGACGTCTATCATCCTATATGCCTTACACTTTCATAGGACAAGTTATCTTGGTAATATTGTAGAAATGCTACATTGTAGCATTCTCATGATTTCTTTTTCATGGCATTTTAACTTGATATTTTTTTAAACAAAATGTTTAATCACTCTAAAGCATAACCACACTACAAGACTTGTCTGAGTGTTCAATCTGTCACTTGTGCAACTAGCTATTCAGTCTAAACGAAATGGATTGACTTTAAATACACCTGGATGCTTTGTATACCATCATATCAATTGTTTGGTCCCTAGTCACAGACCAACTCAATTAGACTGGAGCATTTAACTTTCAGTCTGAGAAAGAGGACAAGCAAAAAAGTACTCAGTTTTCAGCATCAAACTGTAGCAAGGTTAACGATTCTTTCACAACCATTTTATTATCTGCTTGTTGCTTATCTGCATGTTTAAATTGTCACATGCTTCCTCATACATCGATTTGTTTTGGCTACTTTCTGATTTAGATATCTGAACTCATGCTCATGATTGTTGAGTTTTGTGGTAGTAACGTGTTTGCTGTTATGGAAACAGGAAGTTAATGGCAGGCTCTTAGCCGTAAACAAAGCAGCCCCCAGGGGCTCTCGTGTGGAAAGAACTCCACGAGTATACGAACCTTCCTTCAGAATCTATGTTGGCAATCTGCCATGGCAAGTGGATGACGACCGCCTGGAGCAAGTATTTAGCGAACATGGTAAAGTGGTGGAAGCAAGGGTTGTGTATGATAGAGATAGCGGACGTTCGCGTGGTTTTGGCTTTGTGAAAATGGAATCGCAGGCTGAAATGGACGACGCTATTGCTGCTCTTGATGGACAGGTGAGTTTACTTAGTTTCGCCAGCTAGTCTGAGTCTGCAAATCTTGAATGTTAAACTCGCACAGTTTATGATTCTTGCTCGTTGTATGTCTGCCAGAGTTTGGATGGTCGCGCATTAAGAGTTAATGTCGCGGAGGAGAGACCAAGGCGTGCCTTCTGATATCGTAAAACCGAAAAATTATTTGTCTGAAATACTTCGTATGAATTTTTTTTTCTTTACTTTCTAGGGCTAGTCAAAGTTCTTCCTTGTTATGGATTTCTAATGCATTTATGCATCACTCACTTGATGAAGAAGATGAGGTTAATGTACCACCATTCCTATTAATTTTGGTTTGAAGGGGAGTCAGTGTTCAGTTTGTTCCCCCAAACTCGAATTGTTTATTCAACCTCTAAATTAAAATCTGATGTGATTTTTATATGTATTTCTTTTTATCCTGTGAATTCGGATTTGAAGTGAAATTAATAATCGATGATTATTAAAATATAAAAATTTATTTATTTTTATTTTATTAATTATTGACTATAAATTATTTTTTGAAAATTTATAAAACCGATCTCTCAAATAACGGGCCTTTCTGTTCCCGGCCCAAATAGCATTTCTTGGGCTACAAGTCAGGGAGCAACTCTAGCCTATTTGTTTCTTCTACTCGTCGATCTTCCCTTGCTTATCGACGAACGAACCCTAAGCGCATCTCTGTTTTGATTCACTATTTGTCCTCTCCTTGCCGATCGTCGGAGCGCTATGGAGGTCAGTTGTTTCGTCCTTACCCTCGATTGCCGACATTGTCTAAACCAGTCGTTTGTGTTTTTTTGGTGGCAGACGTTGGCCATGAAAGATGCAACAATCGTAGATAATGGAGCTACTGAAAGGACCTTGTAAGGATCTCGTAATATTTTCCTTACCCTAGCGATTCACTTTCGATTTTGTGGAGATATCTCCCAGCGTCGGTTTTGTGGTTTATTCTATCGAACTGTTAAAAGGCTCTTATTATGTCTTTTTAGAAGCTTTGACTGCGATAGTTTATGGGACGGACACTGAGATTTAAGCTGATCCTTCATGTAACAATTCATCTAGATTTCTACTGATTTTAATTGTAGGTGCTGGCAGCTTATGTGGCTTGGATATAACAGTATCTGATGCACGGAATTTGAGTGTAAATTTTGTGTCTGAAACGACCTTACTCATAGACCTGTAGGTTTTGGGATTAAGGCTGCTCTAGCACCACTTGTTAGTATAAACACTAATGAGAAATCACGCGGATCATATCCAATAAGGTTGGTAATTGAGAAATGGTAGCCATCTAGAAAGCATACAGCTGAGGATATATTTGCTCCCATGGTATCAAACATTCCATTCATGATCAATACGATTTGCTTCTAAAATTAGACAACAAACACAAACACACATGGAAGCTTGAACAACATAAAATGCTGAAAGTGCCTTACAAAGAGACCCAAGTCTATGTAACGTTGAAGCAAAAGTAAAAAAAAAAAAAACTAGATAAATTTGATGGGTGAGTACCTCAAGGCAGTTGGAAGTTCTTTTTTACCTGATTTTTTTTTTGAAGCCATGCTGTATCAGTTGCTATTATCACAACTAGGGTGATACTTCTCAGTCTTAAGCTACAAAAGACTATTTAATTTCCACTGATATTTAGTCATGATGCATCGATATCCTGTGCATCACTATCCTGTGCTGTAAATACTATCTATATGAGAATTCAGTTGTCTTCCCAACTTTCTATAATTGTATTTGAATCATACAATCATAGACTCATCCCTACTGAATTATACAATATTGAACTTGTGAAATATTTGGACAGGTATCCTTATGTGACTGGTACGTCAGTGATAGGGATGAAATACAAAGACGGTGTTATCTTGGCGGCTGATACAGGAGGTCATTTTTTGAGATTTTAATTTATTTGTATTGATATTCACTATTATACCATGGTCAAAGATTTCTGCCTAGATAGTAGTTGAAGAAACTCTCCTTCCAAGGATCAGAGGAGATGCAGCTCTGATATAATGTAGATTATTCCAATGAAAATGCCAACATAGGATTCTAATATATTCTGCAGTGCCTTGTCTAGATGAAATTATAGAAGTCATAAATAGAAGTCGAATACAATTATAATCAAATAAGCATCTTCCTTGTATTAATAATGCATGTGTAGAATATGCAGACAAAGTCACAGAACTTAGACTAATTTTGTGATCTACCATCCTTTAATTTTGTGGTCCTTTTCCTCCCCTTCCCCATTTTAACTTTACTCACAAGTGAGCCAAGCCTAAGGATTGGAGTAGGCATGCACTAAATGAGAAGATAGAATTTATTGCCAGAAGAATTTTTATGGAAAATTATAAAACAGCTGATATGTGACACTTTTGGAAATCCTTGCGGATGCAAATAACATTAAGGTGCCAGTTATAGAGATTAAACTCAAATGCTATTGGAAGAAATTTTGAACTTTCGAAATAGTAGTATCAATAACTAATTATAAATGAAAAAGAAAAACAAAGCAGAAAGAAAAATATGAAAGAAGGAATATAGCTGATAGTTACATTTTTCATTACTGATATGATTTATTCCCGCTATATTACTTGACACAGATGAACTTTTGTTCTTTGCAATGTGCAGGTTCCTATGGGTCTACTCTGAGATACAAGAGTGTGGAGCGCATAAAACCTATTGGGAAACACTCTCTCCTAGGTGCAAGTGGAGAAATCAGTGATTTCCAAGAGATCCTGCGCTATCTCGATGAGCTCATGTAAGAAATTTGCTTGCCTTTTCATGTATGGGTTGCTAAAAGTATCAATTATTTGGCAACTTTTTGTTTTAAGTTGTCAGCAACCCTGGTATCAGTGAATGTCTGGTTGAATTTAACTTCTTCATGGAGCATTTAATCTCATGTATGCATCTTTTGCCTTTTCATGTTTTGACAAGTAGCATTTTCCCCCCTTAGCTTGTATGACAACATGTGGGATGATGGGAACTCACTTGGTCCCAAGGAGGTTCACAATTATCTCACTCGGGTTATGTACAATCGGCGCAATAAGTTTGATCCTCTTTGGAATTCACTCGTTCTTGGTGGAGTGAAGAATGGACAGAAGTATCTTGGGATGGTGTGTAAATGCTTTCTTCTTCTTGTTTTTCTACTGTGTTTGAATTAATTTAACCATGAAATGCCCATATTATAGGTGAGCATGATTGGCACACATTTTGAGGACAATCATGTGGCCACTGGGTTTGGAAATCATCTTGCAAGGCCATTACTTCGTGCTGAATGGCGCGAAGACCTGAGCTTTGAAGAGGCTGTTAAGCTGATGGAGAAGTGCCTTCTTGTGCTCTTATATCGTGATAGATCAGCAATCAACAAGTTTCAGGTATAATCACCTAAGATTTTGTACCGTGCTCTTATATCGCGATGGTCACTTTGTTGTCTTTATTGATATACAACACATAATGAAAGAATGGGAATATTATTTTTTGAGTGTGGATGTGTGATTAGTGCGATTGAGTATGTTTCCATGACTCGAGCACTAGCTTTGCAATTTTTTGCAAGGTTTCATTTACATGTTCACAGGATATTCTCCATTCATTTTAATGAAGGGAAATGGACTAAAAGGATAGAAACAAGGGATCGGAGAAGAGTGAAAAGAAAGCATTTTTTGGATAATGCCCACTAGCATTTGACTGAGGGATGCGAAGGAAAATAGGCATGGTACAGAAGCGCATGGGGGCATCTGCATCAACTGAAGCAAGGTGATGCTGGTGAGGGGGGAGGGAGAGGGGGTTGCCTCTAGGGGTGCAAACGAATCGAATCGAACCGAATAATATGAAAATATTGATATTTGAGTTCGAACTCGAAAATATATATGATATTCGAAGCTCGATTCGAAGCTCGAAAATATAAATAAGTTTGGCTCGAGCTTGATTCGAAACGGAATTCGAGCTCGAGTTCAATTCGAATTGTTCGAACTTCGATTCGAAT
Organism: Hedychium gardnerianum; assembly: GCA_038050645.1. Taxonomy (NCBI): domain Eukaryota; kingdom Viridiplantae; phylum Streptophyta; class Magnoliopsida; order Zingiberales; family Zingiberaceae; genus Hedychium; species Hedychium gardnerianum. Next base: position 2,648 of record JBBUKS010033512.1, on the reverse strand, counting down.
TGTTCGAACTTCGATTTGAACATGTTCGAACTATAACTCGAAATGACTTAAATTCGAATTCGAATTATTCGAACCTTGATTTGAATATATTTAAGTTAAAACTATGTAAAAATAATTAGAATTCGATTCGAGTTCGGCTCGTGAGTGACTCGTGAATAATCGAATAAAATAGTATGAATTCGAATTTAGCTCGAAAAAATTATCAAACATATTTGAATTCGGCTCGAATTTGATAATTTTGAATATGAATCAAATATTTTTTGAGCTGACTTAAAAAGCTCGCAAACCATCTTAATTTGTTTGCACCACTAAACGACACTATAATTAATTAATAGATTGTGGAGATGATTTTAATAATATAGATAGATATAATTTGTGTGAAAACCTCTTCAATTGTGGTAAAAAGGCGAAACACTCGTCCCCAGCGCCCCCGTCAATCCGTCCCAGGACCAACACGAAGGAGGTAAATCACGGGGACTAGTTTAGCTAGTCCGAACAGTGACCAGTGCATGAGAGAGGGCAGAAACCTGGCTACTAGCTAGGATTTGAACTTCAGACTTCATTGTGACAATACCTCATGCACTAGCCATCAGTCCATCCCGTGGGGACATGTGATAACCTCTTCAACTACATAGTGTTGTGGGGGTATGAGTACTTTTTTCTTGCAATTTAATGTACAAATAAAACGCCTTACATTGGCTAAATATTTATCAAATATCTCAACCTAATAATTAATGATTTTAAAAGTGTCCGTTACATTTCCCAATAATGAACAATAAGGTGGAAAAATATATATATTAAGCCTAAGACCACAAAACGTAAGAGAGTTAACCTCTCCAAAGGATGCTTTGATGTTGCCCCCTAGCACCAAAGACTGTTTAAGTTCTAAACTTTTAACTTGGTGAAAACCCTCCTGAGACCTTATATGGCTTTCTAGGGCTTTGTTAAACAACAAATTCCCTCTTGAGTTTCTATCTTATGAATGAATTAGAACGGTTCCCTTACTATACATTGCCCTTGTCTCTAATGACTATGCACCACACACTTAGACACCCTTGGTCACCAAAGAAGAGGGAGAATGGCATATAAAACTCAACACTACAAAAATAAAATTGAAAGACAATGTTTTTTATGTGTTATCTATGTAATTGAAAAAATGTTATTAAAAATAATATTGATAAAAGTCCGCTCAAAGACAATGCATAAAAAATATTATATTTTTTAAAATATAATTTTTTAACAAAAGTTAAAAATAATTATTTTTCTATTTACAAAATTATTATCTATTATATTTACACCATGAATTGCTTAATTAAACTCTTATAAATAATATCAATTAAAATACAATGAAAGTACAATTCATCAATCTTCTTACTATTGAACCAGAAATATATTATATAATTCAAACAGAAAATATATAAACATAATTCATAAACTTTGGATCTATGTTAAGTCTATATAAAAATAAAAACTCTACATACTAGACATGCATATTAGTTACAATATATCTTGCTTCTTGGATTGAATTTTTCTGGTAGTATTGCATCTTCTCGGAAATATATGAGTACCCTTATTGGCAAAACAAAAACCCCACTTTTAGTTTCTTTCCACATTCATCTACGAGGAAGAAAATTATTATATTATAATTAAGATGAAACAACTCACATAATCAATACATTAAATTATTACATTATAATTAAGATGAAGCAACTCACATAATCAATACATTAAACCCAATGAACAAATTTGACAAAGATAATAAGCTAACAACAGATGTAGCATCTATATATTAAACTCAAGACAATAAGCAAGCTGACATAATTAATGCATTAAACTCAATGAACATATTCTACACTTTCTAACATAATCAATACATTAAACTCAAACTCCAACACTACAATGAATCAACTAACAGGTAATATGTCGAGTTAAAAGAATCTACGACACTCACCATGTACCACATGAACCTAGTCAAATAACAAACCAATTAAACAATGGCAAAATGCACACGCGTTGCATGTGTAATTCAATGCAATATCAAATTTGAAGATGAGTATTACATTTATTTTTGTTTTCTTTGAAATCGAATCCTTTTTTCTACATATAAAAAATGCAAGAAAAAGAACAAAGTTAAAAGAGATGAGAGGGCTGATTAAAAAGGTTAATTTAATTTTTACAAAGTAATTTATGATAGAAGAGCTAAAATTTGTGAAATAATTTTTCATCGTATACATTCTAAAAATGAGAGACTACCAAGATTTTCAAAACATTTCCAATCAATATAAACTTCAACATAGAGCAACAAACACAAGAAAAATATTAAATCTAGAAAAATTGGTTGAATCTTTTCATTTTGTGTGAAGGATCATAATTTAAAACTTATTCAACCACAAGAGTTAAGTGTAGCCTAGGAACCAAAGTAGGTTGAACCATAAAGATGTTGTCTTCATGTCCTAGATTCTCATGCTAATGGGATCCTCTTCCTCATGCTATCTACCTATTGTTCATTTGTTTGTTATTGGCTTATTGTCAATATCCTTCTAAGAGAAATGGGTATTTGATGCCGAGCATAATATAGATGATTCTGGGCGTGAAGTTTCAGAGAGATTGACGAGAAAACAAGAGAGAAATAACACAATAAGGAGTAG
>JBBUKS010033482.1:0-10962 GCA_038050645.1 Hedychium gardnerianum | reverse complement strand
ACCCTACACACTTAGTTCAACTGATTAAAACAACAACAGTCTAACTTTAACCTATTATCATACATCAAAACTTTGGGTTAGACTATTAGTGCAAACTACACCAACACTATCCACTATAGAACATTGGCTAAATCAATTTCCCCAATCGATTCACAACCCTTATGTTCACTCGAGAAACAACTCCCAATAGATTACCTTAATTGATTGTTGATGTCAAAATTGATTACCCTAATTGATTCCCAAAGTTTATATTTGCGAGAAATCACTATCAATCGATTGAGCCAACTGATTCAGCAGTCTACCGTTTCATCACGATTTTTCTTCTTCCAATTGATTATTGTCTCAAGACAGTTGATTGGCTTAAGCCTAAACCCCCAAAATCTGATTTAGGATTTATCAATCGATTGGTAACCCTAAATTTAGCCTTTTTAGGCATGAATTAAGGTCTTTCCTGGAATCTGGTTGACCTCAACCTATCAGGACTTCTTCTGCCTAAAATCTAGTCATTTGTGACATGTTAGGACTCCTCATTGCCCAATATCTGGTTAATCTTGACTTATTGAGACTTTCTCACTCATGTCAAATCTCTGATTCTCCCTGACCCACTTGGACTTCCCCTTGCCAATCTTCCCATTGGACTTTCCTTTGCCTAACCTCACCTAGGACTTCCGCTTGCCTAGCCTCAGTTAGGACTTTCTCTTTCCTAACCTACGTTAGGACATTCCCTTTCTTAAGCTCAGTTAGGGCTTGCCCTTGCCTAACCTCAGCTAGGACTTTCCCTTGTCTAACCTCAGCTAGGAATTTTCCTTGCCTAACCTCAATTAGGACTTTCACTTACCTGACCTCAGTTAGGACTTTTCCCTTGCCTAACCTCAGTTAGGACTTTCCATTGCCTAACCCGCTAGGAACTCCCTCTTACCTGACCTTAGTTAGGACTTTCACGGCCTAGTCTCACTAGGTCTTGTATCTTGCCTAACCTAAGTTAAGACTTTCCAAGTTAAGTATCTGGTCCTTTCTTGACCTACTTGACATCTCTCTCACATATTGTCAAACATCAAAACTCAAACTCGAGCCAATCCGAGCTTAGTCAACTTGGCCAACCTTGACCCGAGGATGATTGCACCAACATTATTGTGATCTAACAGCCTGATCAAGTATGTAGGTAGCTCAACCAAGAAAGTCCTAGTAAGTCAAGTTGACTAGATACTAGGCAAGTGAAAGTTCTATTAGGTTAGCTAGACCAGATACTAGGCAAAAAAGTCTTAGTAGATCAAGGACACGAGGCAGCTAAGTCTAGATGGGTCAGTGGATTAGGCATCTAGAAGGATGGACTTGATGGGTCAGTGAGGACTAGATATCAAGTTGGAAGAAAGTCCTTGCGGGTCAAGTGATTGGATGCTAAGCAAAGAATGCTGAAACGAGTTTAGAGGACTGGAGGTTTGTCCAATAGATAGTTGAGGTAAGCTCCTAGAGTGGAGTGGTTCTTCTACAAAGAAGAATGGGTAAGGATGAGTCCTCGTTATGGGGATAGCCTTAAATGATGATCCGACTAAGGGGTTCACTCAAATTTCAAAGTCAAGATCGGACAATTAAGTAATTATCAAACTTGATGGTGCTTAATTATCATATTACTGTGTTAACTCTATTTTGTAGGGATTGGTAGACTGTTTAGCTTGATCGATGGACCGAACGGTTCAATAAACTGAAATACTAGTTTGGTCAATCAAATGTTGAGGTGTCAGGCAAGTTGTCATGGATGATGATGTGGCATCCGAGGTGGATAGGATAAGTCTTGGATTGTTGACATGGCACATGGATAAGCTTTGACTAGATGTTGTGACAGAAGGCGCGATCAAGGATAAGGACCGTAGTGCTGACGTGGTAGAAGATCATCATTGAGGAGCTAACGTGGTGGAAAGAGATTGGACGAAGGAAGGATTGGTAGACTGATCAACTGGATTTGGATATAATTTTTGAGACAATCGGTATACCAATCAGGCTGATCAGTACACCGATTTGGGTCTATAAAATAAATCCTTGAACAGAGGCTTCCACATTAATTGCTCAAGTGCTTCCACTCTTGCCTCGCTCTGAAAACATTGACACTACATGGACTACTATTTTGACAATCGTGCTCGACTTCGGATCCTTATTTTGTCGATATACTTGCTTTTATTTTATCGTCTTTTATGCTTTAACTTATAAAAAAATGGTAAACGTGTTACCGCTCCTCAACTTTATGTAAAATATGATTCTCTTTCAGATTAGAGAAATAGACTACTAGTGGATTGTCCATCAAAAGTGATTAACGATCGCTGGCCTTGGAGTAGCAGCCAGAGACTGTGAATCAAGTAAAAACAAATGTGTCCTTTGTGTACTTGAGTGTTCTTTGTTTTAATTTCTGCTCTTATTTTGAAAAAGTTAAAATAATTTTTAAATGAGAAAAAGTGACATGTGTTATTCACCCCCCTCCTCTAGCACTTCTTTGATCCTACATTTACTACAACACTTAGCACAATAAGTGTGCAAGATCGAATGAAGCTAATCAAGATTACTACGTAACCTAATTAAATAAAATGATGATTTTTATTAAATTATCTTCTTTCAAAAAAGATTCTAGAGGTGGAGAAAACTTTTAACAAAAATCACAAGTTTAAGAATAAAATAAGTAATGTATTATAACTAAAAAAGAAAGGAAAGTTACGAGCCCTAGATGGCAATTGGAATTGAAGTTTGCAAGTGCAGTGCGTCAACATAGGAGTTCAAGAAGAGCACTTTCAAAGAGAGTAGCAAGAATTAGATTGATGTAAAGCTCTACCTTTGGCCTCCTTTTATAGAGCCTTGTTGATGCTGACTTAGCACAATTCTAGTTGAATAGAAGCCCTTTCTAGTCGATTAGAGCTTGCTGACATGGCTACAAACTTTATCCCATCAATAACATTTTCATAAACTTCAGTTGCCTATACTCCTTCCAAGCGCCTAGAGTGTGGTCAAACTCTAACCTTAAGCACCTCCTCCGAATCGCTGGATAACATCATCTTTAGTCTCTTGGAAGCTATCTTTGGTCATCCGAACATTGTGTTGGTGCAATCAGTCTCTAGAGTTTCGATGTTTGATAATATACCTATTGATGCAATTGACCTCTAGGGTTTTCATGTTTGTTTGACAATATGTTTAATAGAGTCTAGTCAAGGTTGACCTAAACAAATGAGAAGTCTAGTTAGGTCAAGGTTGACCAGATGACTAGCAAAGTGAAAAGTTCAGTCAAGTCAAGTGTGACTGGATGACTAGCAAAGGTAGAAATCCTAATAGGTCAAGATTGACCTAGGCAAAGGTAGAAGTCTTGACAGGTCAAGATTGACCTAGGCAAAGGTAGAAGTCATGACAGGTCAAGATTGACCTAGGCAAAGGTAGAAGTCCTGAAGTCTTGATAGGTTAACCTAGGAAAAGGTAGAAGTCCTGACAAGTGGTCAAGGTTGACCTAGGCAAACAGAGAAGTCCTGACAAGTAAAAGCTGACCTAGGAAAGTGAGAAGTCTTAGAGGAGTAAACTCCAAACAAGTGTGACCGAAAGTAAAAGTTGACCTATGCACGTGGTCGACCGAACCAACAAATTTTTGTAAACCTAAGTATAGTGTTGCCAATACTATTTTGCATTACTATTATTCTTATTATGCTAATTTAGTATTGTAGGAAAAGTCTTAGTGGATCAGGTTGATTAGACACTAAGCAAAAGGAGAAGTCAAAATAGGTCAGTTAGACTAGATGTTTGGCAGGTGAGTAAGATAAGTCTGGGAGAGGTCTTCCATTATGAAAGACAATGAGGACGTGTCCTAGTTGGGACAACCTTAGGCATTGATCCGATTGAAGAAACCAAGGGAGGTTTCTAAGTCGAGAATATACAGTTCTAACTGTCAGACTCATTCATGCATAATCATATTGTTTCTAACTCTAATTTGTAGGACCTTTATGATTATTTTTGTTGTGCTAATGTTGTTTTGCAGAAAGCAAAGTTTGGAATGACCGAAGGGTTCGATCAACCAAACAGGCTAGTTTGGTCGACCGATCCAAGTGGATTAGCACATATCAGATTTGAATCTAATAAAGAAGAAAACAAAGGTTTGGTTGACTGATAGGCTAATCAGTCGACCGAATATATATGGTGAGCGGAGATCGAATCGAGCAGATAAGATTGGATCAAGTAGAAAAAGGAAACAACAGGGTTCAGTCGACTGAACACATATGGTGAGCATAAATAAGATAAGATAGGATCAAGTAGATAAGATCAGATCGAGCAGCAAAAGGAAGTTAAGATGTTTAGTCAACCGAATAGGGAGTTGATCGATTGATAAAGGTTGATTCCATTAGAGATACGACCTGGGTAGATTGTGAACCTGGACGCGAAACCAGGCAGATTCTAGAGATCAATCGATCAAAAAAAGGTTTTGTTGACTAGTTGAAAACTTATAAAAATAGATTCGAGGTTCGAGGCTCAACAATAATTCCATCATCAATACATCTCCTTTTTGCTACTTCATTCTTTGCAAGTGCTACTACTATGACATTATGAGGCACTCCGACAACCTACGCTCAATTTCTATCTCATGTTGTCAATATATTATTTCATTACTTGCATTCATTTAATGAGATAGTAGTGTGTTACTATCCTCCTCATTCTCTATATGAGTTTTGCTCCTTCTTCGAAAGTTTTTGAAGAGGAGAACTTTAGTTGATTTCCCGCTCGAAAGTGGTCAAGAATTGTGGGCCTTGGAGTAGTAGTCGCTAGACTAAGAACCAAGTAAAAACTGAATGTGTCTTTGCTTTCTTTTACTTCCGCTGCATCTCTTTGTTTGTTTTGTTAAAAAGAAAAGAGAGGTTTTTATCGAGTGATATTCACCACCCCCGCCCTCTATCGCGCTTTTCGGCCATACAATACCTATGTCTAGTCAAGTTTGACCAAGGGTCAATCCAAAAAGGACCTGATGTTTGAAAATAAGCTAAGTCTAGTCAAGTCAAAGGTTGACTAATGACTGACAAAGGTAAAGTCTAGTCAGGTCAAAGGTTGACTAGATGACTAGCAAGGGAAAGTCCAAGCAGGTCGATGATAACTAGATGCTTTGCAAGGGAAATTCCTAGTAGGTTAAGAGAGAACTGGTTGTTAGACAAGGGAAAGTCTAGGCAGGTCAAGGATGACCAGATGTCTAGCAAGTGATAAGTCCAAGCAGGTCAAGGTGATGGGATTCTTGGCAAAGGAAATTTTTAAGGGAGTGAGCCTTAGGTGGTGAAGTCTTGGAGGAACTCAAAGCAAGAAGCCTAGTAGTTATGCTTGATCCTTAAGTGGTGAAGTCTTGGAGGAACTCCAAAGAAGCCTCGTAGGTCAGGTAGACTTACAGGGTTAGGCTTAATCTAAAGGGAGTGAACTTTAGGTGGTAAAGTCTTAGAGCAGTGAACTCCAAGCAAGAGGTAAGCCTAGTAGGTCAAGTAAACATAGTAGGTCAGGTAAACATACAAAATTAGGTTTACATGCTTTGTTGTGTTTGTACGTTGTTTTGTAAGAACCTAAAATTGGAAGCAAAATAGAGAGCAGACAAACACAATCAAAAGCAATTGGTCCAAGTCACGGGTGAATCGTACTTGACTCTGGTCGAACTAGACCCAAGATGGTTATGTCGATCGATCCCAAGGATAGGTAGACCGATCGGGTTCGGTGATCGGGCTCGAGTTCGAACCCGGATTGATGATGTGGCCTAGTTTGGTAGACCGAAAAAGGTTTTTGGTCGACTGATAAACTTGATAATGATGAGATCACAAATAGCGATAAACTCAGTCGTGGGGATCAAGTTTGACCAAGATCAGTATACCGATCCCGTGGATTAATAAACCGTAAAAGTGCTATAAAAGAAACCCTGAGCATGACGCTCAAAAGAACAATCTACTACGACTCTCCTACTCTATGCTCGAACAAAACACGCTGCAAAGCTCTACAACCAGGGAAGTTCCAAGAAGGGTACGTTGCGCTCAGGACTTCCAGATCGGCGAGGTAAAAGCCTTGTTTTTATTAATTAGGTACTCGTGCTATATTTCATATTTGTGATTGTACTTAATTTTCTAAGAGGTTTCTCCGCCTCCAAAAAAGTTCTAGAGAGGAGAAGACTTAGTGGACAGACGCCTCCTATGCATAGGCTTTGGATGTACTAACCCTAGGGGTTATGAATCAAGTAAAAAACTTCGAATCTTTATGTCTTGTCACTATTTGTATATTCCACTATTAATGCTCTTGATAGAATGAACACACGACAAAAGCAAGAAAAAGAAGCGATCAATATTCACCTATCGATCCCATCGATCCTACAATTGGTATCAGAGACTGAAGGGCTCTTGATTAGACTAACAGCTAAGGGATCAAGGTGGCCAAAGATTGAGGGGGAGAAAAGGTATGACAGTCAATTCAATATTTATATTTTATATTACATATTTTAAGAGCTTAGAGGGCTCATAAATTTTGGATGGTACAATCAGCGACAAAGGAGCAACCGATACCAGGAGTCCAAAGGAACAAAGAGCACATCACAGGCTTCAACTATAAGTGATCCGGTCATTACAAGAACCAGTGCGCTGAGAAGAAGATGAAAAAAAAAGTCAACAAAAATAGGGGAAGCAATTCAGGTCAGTAATTTAAAAATTTATGATAATGCCCCTAATAATTTGCATGATAAATTAGTTTATTTGAATTATTTCAATAAATTAGATTTACTTGATAAGAGCATCTAGGAGCTCCCATCATGCTGATGTGGCAAGAGAAAGGAGCTCCTTCTCAAAGGATCTCCTGATTATCTAGTCTAGAATCAACCATAACATAAAAGCAAAACCCTATATCTACATGCATCATTCACATACACATTTCGTCAAACATGAACAATATACAACACACATAGCATAAGAGGTAACATCTCATAGAAATGAGGAAATTAGCATATCCATAGTTTATACATCATCAATCACATCATAGTTACTCCCTAACCCTAGAATATAAGAGGTCTACTCCATAGGTGAGGGAAGAAAGCACAAAGACATCAAATGAAACAATCAAACCATAATCTAGAAGAACGAGAGAAAAAATGCTTACCTGAATGTTGTCTTGGTCTTTGAGAGTGCTCCTCTTGCTTTGATGATGATGGATCAGAGAAATCCACCTCAAATCTCTAGAGAAATCTCTGTAAGATGAAGTGTAAAGGAACTAGTGTTCTCCCTAGAAGGGAAGAACCACCTCCCTTGAGAAAGGGGTAAAAAAAACCTTTTATAGACATGGGGCACGACCCAGGTCAGACATGACCTGAACTTGAGGCTCTGATGGGTGGAGGCATGGCCATGCCTATGAGGCATGTCCCAGAGTTGAAGTTGAACTTCAGTGAGACACGGTCATGTCTCGGAGACACGACCATGACTCAAGCTTGCCCAGGCTTAACACACGGTCGTGTTTGTGAGACACTGTCATGCCTTGACCTCCTTCGTATGTGTCACACGACCATGTTTGGGAGACATGACCGTGCCTTGAGCTTCTACTACACTTGAGAAACTACTTGTGCTTTGGCCGTGCTTGGGGGCACGACCAGGATTTTTCCTGGCTATTCTACTTTATGCTTTTCTATTCTTCTTTACTCTCCGTAAAAGTTTCGTTTTGCTCCAAAACGCATCCTGTCAATGAAAATAAAGAAAAAGTTGATCTCTGAACAATATGGAGTAAAAATCATGATTACATAATAAAATGAGGCGTGATAGTGTAGATCATGTCAATGAAAAATAAGAAGTGTTAGTGCTGGAAGCATTAGCTAATCGAACCCATATTTTGATAGATGACAAAGGTTCAAAGTTAAGATTTATTGTTATCTAATGAATCTGACTAAGTGTACAGGAATCTTAAGCAAAAATTCCTAAGGGAACTTAGGCAAGGTGAAAGTCCTAGTTGAGGCTAGGCAATGAAGTCCTGGTCAAGTGGACTGGGCAAGAAGTCCTGATCAAGGAGATTGGGCAACAAAGTCCTGGTCCATGGGACTGGGCAAAAGTCTTGGAAGATCAAAGACACCTATCATAAGTCCTAGGGATCGAGGACACTAGGCGGAAAGCCCTGGGATCGAGGACACCAGGCAGGAGTCTAGGCAGGTCAAGGATCGGTCGTATAGCGAAAAGTCCCAGAGGTCAAGATCAGATGCTAAGCGAAAATCCAAACAGTCTGGAGATCTAGATGTTTGGCAACAGGTAAACTCTCCTGAGAGGAATAGGTGAGAACACGTTCCCCATTGAGGGAACAATATGCGTTGGTTCGACATAGGGTTTCATGGGTAACCCAAAAGTTAAAATCGAACAGTCCTAATATTGTCGAACATTATTTATTATGTTATGTATTTTGTCTATGCTAACACTGTTATGTAGAAGCTGAAGCTTGGAAATTGCTGAACCAGGCGCCTCAAAGGGATTGAAGTGTCTCAAAGGGATTGAGGCGCCTTAAAGGGATTGAGGCGCATCAAAGGGATTGAGGTGTCTTAATGACCTCAGCTCGAAGCAGGATGAGGTGGCAGCCTCTGGTTGGTCGGTGCACGATAGCAACTAGGCACCTCAAAGGGATTGAGGCGCCTGGGTTGGGATAGACTCGGCAGAGTCAAGCTTCGACCAAATTGAGCCACGTTAGCGCTTGAGGCACCTTAAAGGGATTGAGGTGCCTGGAAGATGATAAGGTGAGATTAATTTGGATCTGATCAGATCGACTCGGATAGAGACACCTCAATGCGAATAGAGGCACCTAGATGGGTCAATAAAAGAAGACTTCAACCTGAGCTTCGTATAATGATTCCATATGACTTCCGTGCTTAGACGTTGCTATGAAAACTATTCTTCGACGCCATAACGCTTCTCTGATAACTAGAGCTCAAGCTTCTACTTTCTAAGTTGTCAGTATTGTTGTTAATTATTGTATTTCAAGTTCCACATATTTTGTATTATTCTAATTAATAGTGGATTGCCCATCGAAAGCACTCATTTGGGTGCGAGCCTTAGACTAGCCGTCGCCGAGGGGTGAACCAAGTAAAAAAAAAAATGTGCCACCTTTTGTTTTTCCTTGTTCTTCTTCTCGTTTCTTTTTATTCCTCTGTGTACTCGAGTTTCTAAGAAAAAGTGAAATAGCAATATGTGATATTCATCCCCCTCTAGCACTCTTTTTGATCCTACACAACTTACTCATATTATATTATTGTGCTAACTCTGTGGTACAGGGACTTGAGATTGGCAAAGTGGTCAGAACTAGCATACTTCGTCCGACTGGATGGGATACAAGCGACTGGAGGTCCAAGCAACCTGAAGATATCCAAGCCACTGGAGGTCCGGATGACCGGAGAGTATACGGGCGACAAGAGAAGGATAAGTCACGACGGAGTCGAATCAGATGAGGCCTAGCTATACAGGCAGTCAGAGGGTATACAAGTGACCGGATATGTCAATAAAAGAGGCTTCGGCCAACATATTCAATTCATCATTTCCATACTTTCTTCCAAGTGCTCCATGCTCCAAAAATGCTATTACGACTCTGAAACGTTGATCTGACATCGATGCTCTACTTCGGATCTTATTTCATTGTCGGTATAAGTTGTTCTTTCTATTCTTGTCTTTCATACTCAATTTTTGAAAAGGGTCAGTAAACTTGTTACCAGTCCCTATCTTTTGTAAGAGACAAACCTCTTTCTCTTTTGAGAAAGAGGACATTAGTGGATTGCCATCGGAAGCAGTCAACGACTGCTGACCTTGGACTAGTAGCACAAGCTATGAGACAAGTAAAAAATAAATGTGTTTCTTTGATTGTGTTTTGTTTCGGCTGCGTACTTCCAAAAACATGTAAAGGTGATACACGTTATTCACCACCCCCCAGCACTCTTTTAGATGCTATAGGATGATGTGCATGAATTATAAGAAGTTTACTCTTCAGCACTGCATGGTTAGTATCTTTGCTAATCTTTTAGAAAATTGCATAGAGGTATTTATGGATGATTTTATTGTGTATGGTTAATTATTTTATGCATGTTTGGATAATCTATTTAGAGTACTGCATAGATGTATTGAGATTGACCATGTGCTAAATTCTGAGAAATGTCATTCTATGTTCGAACATGGAATTATATTAGGTTATGTAGTCTCTAGGAATGGAATTGAAGTAGACCCTACAAAGATTGATGTTATTTATGCTCTATCTTACCTTGCATGCATGCAAGAAATGTGTTCTTTCCTTGTCCATGAATGTTTCTACAAGCATGTCAATTTTAGTCAATCATGCAAGGATGCATTCAACCACCTAAAGGAGGCCCTAATCTCAATTGCAATCATACAACCATCAGAGTGAATTCTTAAATGAAACTGCCTCCAACCGCCCGAAAAAACTTTCAAAGTAAAAATGGTGGAGGGTGTAGTCCTTACTTCAACTGCAATTATTCTACCTCCAGAGTGGATGCTACAACTGAACTGTCTCCAACCACCTACAAGAACCTTTAAGGAGACTATGATGGAGAGAGTGACAACGCTTTACGATGTTGACCACATGAAGAAGGCCCTCACCTCCACTCGGGTCATCCGACTATTAGTGTTAGCCCTAAGAGCCAATCATGAGTTGATTGACTTAGGATATATTGTATCATATTTATCAATAAAAGGCAAGGTTTTAGTTATTATATTTACTTCATAGTTGTGCTAGCTAAATAAAAATAATAATGCCTTAGAATAGTAGGTTCTAATCTACAACATATCAATTGGTTGAATTGATTGTGGAAGGCAATCGATATATATATAGAACTCTACTCTTAAATATTCCTAGTCTAGTATTAATAAACAAGGGCGATATTAATGCATTGAGACTAACATGTAGGTCAACTGATGACTTAATCTCACAAGTCATGGATATAAGATATCAAGTTGACATATGGGT
>JBBUKS010033462.1:0-10963 GCA_038050645.1 Hedychium gardnerianum | reverse complement strand
CCTCACTAGATTGGCTCCTCCTGTTAACTTACCTCACTTATCGTTTGCCTACTTCCTTTCTTGACTTCTCCTGACCCACCAGGGTTTCCAGTCAGAATCCCACATCTTGACTTCAGTCAGTCGTCTGGTCCTCTCTGACCCGACTGGACTTCTTGTCAACTATCTGATCCTCTCTGACCCAATTGGACTTCCTACCAATCATCTGGTCCTCCCTGACCCGACTGGACTTCAGCCTGGTGTTTGGTCCTCTAGATCCGTCAAGTTAGTTAGTTTGCACACTTAACTCAAGAGGTTAGATAACAATAGTCTAACTTTAACCTATTGTCATATATCAAAACTCTGGGTTAGACTATTAGTGCAAACTGCACCAATAGGTACATCCACCACGTAGTTAAGTTTGCAAGTATTAACTCCTTTAACTTCTCTTCTTGCATTATTTTCTACTTATATCCATTTGTCGCCAGCTGGTACCCGACGGTACTCCACGTATGTAGCTCGATCACGAGCTGCATGATTCGTTGCTCTTGAATCTATAATCCACAAAATATAAGAATCAACTAATAATACTGAACTAGCAACATAATGCTCATGAAATGAAGATAAACATGGATCTACCTTTTTCAGGTCAATACATTCCCGAGCAAAGTGATCATTCTTGCCACAGTTATAGCAAGTTAGCTTGCTTTTAAGTTTCAGTCCATACTTCTTTCCTTTAAAATTCTTCTTAATTGGGCTTTACCCAGTAGCAGCACTAGCTTCTTTTTCCTTTCCCTTTTCTTTCTTGAACCATCTTTTTTTATTCGTGGATTCAGATGCTCCAACAAAACCTTCAGCTACAAAAAATTATCCAAAAATCCTTGCGAATTCAATTCTCTCCGCCTCAAGTTCAATATGGCGTGAAACATCAGTGAAAGTCTTGATACTTCTACTATGCGTCAAATCATGTTTCATTATTTCCCAAGACTTAGGAAGGGAACGAATTACCACTTAAACCTGTTATTCATCAGTCAACTCATGACTGACAGTCTTTAGCTCCCGAATCATATTCGTCATTTCCCTCAAATGTTGGGCCATTGAGACATTTGGATATTTTTTATAACTATCAAACTTTATTGTCAACTGTCGAAACTTGCTTAAGCTAACTCCACTGTATTTATCTCTCAGGGCAACCCAGACGGCATGAGCTGATGATAATATCTCATACTCAAATACTAGGTCATCTACCATTGAACTAATCAATATACTCTTAGCAGTAGAGTCCTTTCTCTTGCATGCCTTATAGGCATCAAGATCACTCTTATATGTTGTGCTGTTGAAACATCAGTAGGTTCTTCCATAAACTGATTTACAACATCTAGAACTTTTTGTTCCCCAAGAACATATTATATCTTAAGGTGCCAAATTTTGTAGTTATCCCTATTTACTTTCTCTCCCTTATTGAGTTCAACTATGATATTCTTTGTATCCATAATCTATCATAAATAAATAAATTATTTAGTTATTCAGTATAATTCATATGTATGTAATTTATGATTGACTCGATGTAAATTTGAATTGGTATACAAAATCAAGTGTTAACTACATTACCACTCATCATTTGTATGATCCAATATAATTAACATTGATGAATTATATTACACATATCTCATCAAATGAACTAATCATTATATAATCTAATAAAAATGAACTAATGATTTAAATTAAATAATAATGAACTAATCATTTAAATAAAATAAAATCAACTAATCATTAAAGTAATATACTGTCAACACATAATATCCAGCTAAGACATACTTTGATAAAGTTTGCAGTTAAAAAAAATTATTCATACTTAATGACAGTATAATAAACTACCGTACTCTAATAAATTAGATAGGTTATTACTACTTCCACTAGGATAAACACTAGTGCAATAGGTAACACAATCTCCATCTTACTAGGCTCAATTAGGGCAATCTCAGACTTTGTTGAATCCACTTTTGGATCCTCCTAATTCATATGGTGAAGTAGTATATACACAACTCTGTATATGAGGTGCGCCCTTCATAGCGCCCCCATACTTGATGTGCTACTTCACTAAGACTTGACGACATTGACCTCACTAAGGCCCAAATCCGGTAGTTGTCTAAAATAGAAAAATCCTGCTACTTAAGCCTCCAGAATAGTCGATCAAATCTCCCAATGTGTCCTCAGGCCCCATAAGCACGATCGTACTCTATCTCTTGGATAGTCTCCCTTAGCGTATTTCACAACACATAACGACGAGTCATAGTGCAAATCATCTGTGTCATCTGAAATTGAATTCAACAAAATCAGTGCAAAACTGATTAATCAATAACAAAACTAGCTTAATTCAATTCAAAATAGACATAGAACTAATACACAAAGAACACATAAATATTTAATAAAAACAAATTTTCTCAATTTGAGACGCCCAAACCTATTTAATCAATTTCAAACTTATTTATCAAAGTCTGGCCCGTCTGGCCCATTAGAACAAATCTGACCCATTACATCAAATCTGGCCCAATTGAACAAATCTAGCCCATTTGATCAAATTTTAGTCCAATAGAATAAATCTGTCTCATTTAATCAAATCTGATTCAAATTGTGAAAAAACAAGCAACAAAACAATATTTTCACGGTTTCATGAACCATTTTGTAATCCCATTGTTACGCCATTTATCAAGCCAACACTAATAAGCATGCATCAAATATATATATATAAAATGTGAACCAAAGCATGCATCAAATATAAAAAAAAACGTGAACCTATTTCATCGGTTCCCTTTATCCCATGAAGCCTAGTCGGTGCCAACACGTAGAAAAATATTTGCTTCTTCTCCTTCGCCACCAACACATGTGCTGCCAACAACCCCGTGCGACTCTTGCCGGAAAAAAAAATCCATGGGAGTTGGCTGCTGTGCTCAATGCCCGATGTCATATTGTGACTCAGTCGTGATGTCACCCAGCGATGACAGAACACGACAGAGCAAACTCCGTCGGTGATATTTTCGATAGTGAACAAGGGCCAAGAGGCATAACATATTTCTTGCATAGAGATTTCAACACAGGTAATTTTTTCATGCAATTTAGAACTACGATGCTTTGATACCAATATAGTTTGTAATGCATGAAATACAAATTGAAGAAGTTGTAAACCCTTATAGTGATCAACGGCAGAACCTTTGGTCGTCGTGTTTGTTGTCGAAAGAGCAATCACAAATGAGATTGAAGAGCCCTTCAATATTCACAAACCAAATCCCTCACAGAATGATGTTCTTCTTCTTGCAATAACATAGCTTTCTCGGTTCCTCTCTTATTGATTTACATTGCTTGGACGTATTTATAAAGATGAGGAAGTAAGCATAGGAAGTGTCACTTCCCCACTACCAACATGAATAACCAAGTGAGACAAAAGAAGACAATAAATAATAAATAATGATAATAATATACAAACGGTTAGATACAATTATACTTCGTAGCCAAAGATAAAATCATGACATCATATATAAGCATTAGTGCCAAAGCACCGCTACAAGAGATATAACTATTAACAACGAAAATAAATGGTCGTAAATTTTTTGGTCGCTAATGGATTTAACGACGGAAATAAATGATCACAATTTTTTTTGTTGTTGATCCGACTTAACAATGAAAATAAAATTTCGTCGCTAAATTTAACTAAAATTTTAGCAGCACACCCCTTAATTGCGAGATTTAAATCTTATTTACATCTAACATTCAAAATTACTGTTTACATTACAAACCATCCATGATACATCCAATATTCACAATCCATGATACATTCAACATTCACAAACCCATCCACGATAACAACAACGCCTCATTTATCAACAAAGAATATGTTTAACAACAAAATAATATTTAAAAATAAGTACATGGTTCAAAAATAATACATTCTTCACTTCCATCATAAAAACAAGCACATATATGACTCAAATCCATCACATCCCATCCTGCTAAAAAATTAGTACATTCATCTTCATCCCACCCTGCAACAGGTATAATACAATATGTTATTAAAAAAAAAAAGCACATGGTTCAAACTTCACTATGTTTTTATTTTAAAATAATCATGCTCATATATGAATATAAAGTTAAAAAATATATACACAAACATAGTGAAAAAAACAAACACATGCTTTAAAAGAATCAAAACTACGTATCAGAAGAATGCAAAACTAATAAACATAAGTTTAACATGCTTTAAGAAAATGTATACCTTAATGATAAATATATTATGAAATACAATTCTTCAAGTGTTGACCTTTTATCTATATTGTTCATGAAAAAATATAATACAATTAGAATTGCATATAATATCAAAATTAACAGAACCATTTTGCATGTTTTATGAATGATAAACCAAAAAATTAAGTTGAAGGTCAACACACCTCAGAAGAAATGTTGTTATTATGAATTATTTATAAGTAGCATTCGAATCTTGAGTTTCCTGTAAATCAAAACCATGCGTCATTAGAAAAGCAAAAGAACTCATTAATGAGAAGCGAGATATGAATTCTTGTATTTGCTGCTCTACTGCCATCTTGACGAGATATTCCATTGACTATTCTACTATCATAACCCGATCTTCCTTGACTACTCTAATGTCATGACCCGATCCCTCAATTCTTGATTATTTTTATCTTAATGCTTGCACTTCAGTAAATGAAGAACTAGGATGACCCATAATGTCTAGGAATCATCACACGATCATATACAATTTTTGCAAAGATGCCAAGGTCATAGAGGGAGTTCTTTTGCCTTTCACTAATAATCTCATAATATATATTATTTATCGCATCATGTGATAGAGTTTGTAAGTTTTCTCCCTCTATAGCAGGCTAAGACGCCTGTACAACTCGATCAGTCATATCATCCTATGTAAAACAAATATTATTATTATTTTATATACAATTAATAAAGTTAACCATTGCTATATGTGAGCAGTAATAAAGTTTATATTCTTATGTCGATGGCCTTCGATCGAACATCGACAAAAGTGTCATCCTTTTTTTTGAAATATATTGTGAAATACCTCCCAACAATTGTCATGCATGTTTAAATTATTTGCCTATGTACATAAATTTTTATAAATTAAAATAAGTTGATTAATAATTATAAAATTCTTATATAAATTTATTATAAACTCATCAAGTCTATTACATGCTCTACAATAGATGGTGATCCAGCCATATGCTTTGTGGATCTCGTGCTTGGATCAACGAGCTCAGTATTTCTATTGTTTCTAACAGTCGATGATTTTTTTTGCCATTTTTCTGCAGCCTAATGGTTCTTTTATGCATCCCAAATCTCAACTGGTACATATGATGACTTTATTCTCTTCTTTCTCCACTTGTATAATAAGTCCTTATATAGTTTTTGACAATAATTATTTCATGTTTCTTTAAATTCTGCCTCGTGTCTTGTCTCCCAAATATATTTTTTCTACAATAATATGAAGAAAATAAATATAAAAGGATATTATACAGTATTAATAATATTAAAATTACTTACCAAAAATTTATGATAATATTTTTTAAAAAAATCTTAGTATACATGCTCCATGTAAAACCAGAAGCATATTATCGTTCTTTAAATTTTTTGATGATGTAAGCAGATACACTATGACTATTGGAAGTAAAACTACATGATTTTTTTTTTCATTTTTCGAAATAATAAATAAAAAATTAGGTGAATTTGAATTACTAATAACATCAATATTTACCAATCCCCGATAACTCTCAACAAAATTTGCCCATCGTGTACTGGTGCAATATCTGATATGATTATATCTGTAAAATAATATTATAACACATACACATACCAACTAATAATCAAATCAAAACAATAATATCTTATATAATAGAACTAGTGAGATTTACATGTAAAAAGCAAATATATTCATAACTAAATCATTAACATTATTCCTAAAATTTAATAATATCACTTTTACTTTATCATAATTTTTAATCCTAAAATTTAATTATTATTGCAATCTTAATCATTAACATTAATAATTTCTAAATCTTCATCGCTAAACTCTATTAGTACATCAAACTTTTCACTGTTAGATATTTTTCCATCATCTATTTCCTCATAAGTGACATTTACAGTAGGGGTGTCAATTCGGATGGATCGGGTGGATTCGGATCGAAGATCGGTTATCCAAAAAATATCTCAACTTGAACCCGACCCGAACCCGAACTCAACCCGAAACACCTAAACCCGAACCTAAACCAGAATAACCCGATCAACCCGCCCAACCTGTCCAACTCGGACTTCTTTTTTTTTTTGTTATTTTCCTATAAATTTTTTTTTACTTTTATCTCAATATTTTATCATTGTTATACTATATTTTATTATTTATATACCTAAACATCTTAATTTTTAAAATAAAATTTGATTTAACCCCCAAAATACTATGGGTGTCGAACATGAACCCGACCCGAGTTGGTCAGAAAAAAATATCTTTGGGTTGGGGGTTTTCGGGTTCAGGTTGGGTTCGGGTTGCTTTAGTTTCCGATTGAGTTCGGGTCGGGTTCGGGTTGACTCGGGTTGACATAAATTTAGGATTTAGGGGCTTTTTAGAAATTAAATCAAATTTTATTTTGAAAATTAAGATGTTTTAGGTACATAAAAAATAAAATATAGTATAACAATGATTAAATATTGAGATAAAATTTAAAAAAGATTATAGGAAAATAACAAAAAAAAGTTTTTTTCGGGTTGGACGGGTTGATTGGGTTATTCGGGTTCAGGTTTAGGGGTTTCGGATTCGGGTTCGGGTTTAGGGGTTTCGGGTTCGGGTTGGGTTCAAGTTGAGATTTTTTTGGGGTAATAGATCTTCAACCCGACCTGAAGTCACCCAAGCCACCCGAATTGACACCCCTACAAAAAAACCCCTAAATCCTAAATTTATGCCAACCCGGGTCAACCCGAACCTGATTCGAACCTAACCCAAAACTAAACCAACCCAAAAACCCCGAACCCGACCCGAACCTAATTTTTTTCGGGTCGACTCAGGTCGGGTTGATTTTTGACACCCTTATTTATAAGTAATTGGAATGTTGATTGAATTTGTGAATTAACTAAATGTATCTCCACTTTCTCATTTTGAAATGCATCATGATTTTGGATTGTGATGGAGTTCAACATTTCTATGGTCGAGCGATGCTTCATTTGATAAATTGTTAACCATTCACTTGATCTTCCTCTCTTTGTTAGGGATTAAATATGAAAAACTTGATCAACTTGTACCGCGAAAATAAAAGGTTCGAACTTGTTGAATCTTTTGTTTACATTAACTTCAACTAATTATAGTTTGAATGTATTCTAGTACATATTCTTGGAGTTGGATCATACCGTGAATATTTGAATAACACACACCTTTTTATGAATAAAGTAGGATATTCAACCTCAATAATTTCATTAAGTCTATCATAGTAATCAAATTTAGTATTAATGTTGTTGATAGATCTTTTTATGCAAATGTCTGAATTATATGTAAGTATGTGTGAATCGCGTTGTGTCACATGAAATTTGAAGTCATTAACATGTATACCAGATAAAACTCTTATGTTACAGAGAGGTCATGATGTAAGATCCATTATTCTTTGATCTTGCCCATTTGATATATGTCCCTTCACCTAGAAAAGTAGTTATAATATAAATTATCAATTATATAATACACTTAAAGAAAATAATTTAATCTCTAATTTACATACATTTCAAAATATAATGCAAATTCCATCTCTAACTTTTTCTCTACTTCACTTGCACTTATTGATGGATTGTTTAATTGTAGTTATTGTTCGTATAAATTATCAAGGAAGGTAATTTTAAGAAATTTGGTATACCAAACAAACATAAGGGAATAAATATTTAAATATAGAAGTTAACTCACTTTATGTAGGATTTGATATCGTCACAGTTCAGGAGTATACATG
The DNA here is from genome assembly GCA_038050645.1 of Hedychium gardnerianum. Classification (NCBI taxonomy): domain Eukaryota; kingdom Viridiplantae; phylum Streptophyta; class Magnoliopsida; order Zingiberales; family Zingiberaceae; genus Hedychium; species Hedychium gardnerianum. Next base: position 2,990 of record JBBUKS010033462.1, on the reverse strand, counting down.
TTCTTGCTATATCATATTCTTTTTTATTTAATCATCCACAAACAGATGCACCAATTAGCCTACCATGAAACTTGAAAATAGATAGCATCTCTGGATTTATCGGTTGAATATCATCAGAATTTTGAGGACACTTGCGATATCTGATTTTCAAATTATCAATAAAATAATATGAGTATAAAGAAGATACTTCTTCAATCAAATAAGCATTATATTTTAACCTCTCAACTTTTGCTTTGTTACATACATTATTCTTCAATCTTCTCAAAAAAAAATCAAATAGATACATCCATTTGTACTGCACAGGACCAACTAGTCGTGCCTCGTAAATTAAATGAATTGATATATGTTCCATTGAATAAAAAAAACTAGGTGAGAATATGCGCTCAAGCTTACAAAATATAAGAGATATTTTTGTTTCTAGCTGAAGCATTTATGATGCCATAATAACTGTCGATGCCAAATTTTTGAAAAAAGATTTAATTCTATGAGTGTTAGCCAAATATTATTAGGAAGTAAATCATGAAAGGCGATTAGAATAAGTTTTTGCATAAACACATGACAATCATGACTCTTCAATCCAAACATTTTTAATTTGTTCATATCTACGCATCGAGCCATATTTAAGGCATCAGGGAATTTAATTTCTTTCAATCAACTACATAATATTTGCTTACTTTCTTTGTCTAATGTATAACAAGCTTTTAAAAATTTATTGGTTGTTTCATTGTGATACAACTCGGGTCTATTAACTAATTCTTTCAATTCCTCACGTGATTTTGTCGTGTCTTTAATTTTTTCTTGAACATTCATCACAATATTAAAAATGTTATCGAAAAAAATCTCAACATGAATCACATCTAAATTATGTCGAATGAGCATATACTTCCAATATGACAACTCCCAAAATATACTCCATTTCTTCCAATCACACTTGCATACCCTAATAATGTATTTATTTAAATCATCAGAACTCATCTGAGTTATTGGTTTTAATCCATAGTTGTCTATTTCTTCAAGGATTTCCTTTCCTGACTTGATTATGAGTGGAAGTTTTCTAACCATTGCATTCTTTATGAATTCTTTATTATTTTGCCTGAAAGGGTGTTCCAAAGGTAAAAATTTACGATGATTATCAAATCAAGATATTTTCTCATTACAAGGTAATAAAAATGCATCAGACTCTGTCATGCAATGTGAACATACTAACTTACCAGTCGTGCTTCATCTTGACAATATTGAGTATGTCGAAAAATCATTAATCGTTCATAATAAAGTAGAATGTAAGATAAATTTAGTTTTACTTGTAATATCATAAAAGTTCGACCCTACATTTCATAATTCTTTCAGCTTGGTAATCAGAGGTTGCAAAAAATATATATATCTTCTCTTTCGGATTCTTTGGACCTGTAATAAGTACAGTTAGGAACATGTATTCGTCTTTCATGCATATCAATGACAGTAAATTATATCATATTTATATGACTGACCAAAATGAATATTATTGTCTAAATTGACCAAATGACTAAAATTCATCTACTGAAAGTCTCAGTCTTATATTACATAGTTCCATTACAAAAGATAAAAATATTGTATCAAGATGTTTCCATGCAGAGAAGTCAGAAGGATGACACAGTATATCTTTTTCGTATACATGCTCATGATGCAACCTCATGTGGCTTGCTGTTGCGGCAGATGCATACAAGCGTTGAAATCTAGTCATTAATGGGAAGTAATACATAATCATGACAATACCAGTTGTAATAATTTAGAATAAAATCAGTTTTACCTAGATGCACTTTCACAATATTTTTATCAGGAAAAGTTGTATTTCTACATTTGTAATAATTACACGGACAACGCAACTTGTCATCATCCATACAGTTTAGATGACGCTTAGTGAAGTTAATAAACTCTTCAATTCCATCAAAATATTCATCAGTGATAAATTCATTTACTAACCTATTATACATCCAAATTTTATTCATATACATTGTAATCTAATAAGAAATAAAGTTGCAACATTATTAAACGTGTAAAACTAAACATAAATATATTTAAAAATTAAACTTAATTAAATCATTAAAACTGAATATTATCAATAAATAACCATTCATCATATTCCTAAAGCCGGAGCACAAAAAAGGTTGTCTCCAAAAAGTTTAAGAACACGTCAAATAGAGAACCTATACAAACAACATTATGAAGTCAACAATCAAGTAGAAGAATGCACAAACAACAATCAAATACCAAGTTTGCATGCCCGCCCGACCCCCGGCCAGGGCTACATAGATGCCCGGCTAGCAACGAGGTCGTGGTCGGACTAGTGACTTCACTTTGAGCCCGGGGTTGAGCTTGCGTCCAAGGCTGAGACCGTGGTCGAGCTCACGATCGGCCGAGCTCACGACAAAGCTCACGGTCGGTCGAGGCCGCGCCCGACCTCGCGACCTCGCCGTGAGGACGTGGCCAAGGTGCGATCAAATCAGGGGCGAGGGATGAGAGGAGAGGGAAGGGGAGAGGAGTGTACCAATGAGATAAGTGTCGGAGATTGGAGAGGAGAGGAGGTGCGTGTTAGAGATCGGAGAGGAGAGGAGCGTGTCGGATCAGATTGGATAGATGGTCGATCAGAGAGGAAGAGTGGTCAGGAAGAAAAAATAGGAATCAAAACCCTAACAAGATCGCTAAAATAATGATTGAATGAAATTTCATCGCAGTTTTAGCGATGAGTTTAAGATTTCATTGTTAATTAAATATATTAAACATGAATAGTAGAGGATTTAATGATGGAAATTAAATTTAGTTGTGAATTCCGTCGTTATTTGAGGGTAGGTATTCTTGTAGTGCACGTCGTCGTCGTCGAGTCTGAGAATTGTGGTGCTAAGGCATATCTCTATGTCCTGCACGGTGCCACAGAGCCAGTGCATAGGACAAGCGAGTTTGGAAACTAATAAGGGATGAGCTGCATTAGAAAAGGAGTGGATTTGTATCAGTCT
>JBBUKS010033441.1:0-10964 GCA_038050645.1 Hedychium gardnerianum | reverse complement strand
TGCTAACCAAATCATTAAGAAGACTAGCCTATAGTTAAATATATATCAATTAATAGATTTGCTAACCAAATCATTAAGAAGACTAGCCAATAGTTAAATATATATCAGCAACAAGTTGTGCACTTGAGAGGGAAAAGCAAGTTATACATAACTCCGAGGGGATGTATCATCAAGCTACCTAGGGTTCTTTAAGAAGAAGAAAACCCTAGGTAGTTAATCAAGCTTAATTATCCATTTTCAAATAATTAACTTCTTCAGATATATTATTTGCTAATTAATTGACTGTCATCAGTTTGATTGAATCAGACTTTATGTTATTTAAGAAGAAGAAAACCTAGGTATTTTGAAAGAAGAACTTCAAATAATTTGGCTACAATAAGACAAAATTTGCAATGTCAATCTGTCCAAGATAATTTTGGACTTTTATGGTTTATTAATACATAGAGAAAAAATTGAGAACAAAATAGACAAGAAAAAAGGGGGCAGAGATCCATGCCTACAGCGCACGACCATCCCTTGAATGCACAGTCGGGCCTTGCGGCCGAGGTCGCGGCCTAGGTCGCTCGTGCACTGCTCGCGGGCGCGACCTTGCTACCTAGGTCGCGGCCGAGGTTGCGGCTTAAGTCGCCCGGGCTTGGTCTCACAGCGGTCGTTACCTAGGTTGCGACCGAGGTCGCCCGAGCTCGGTCTCGTGGTGGTCGCGACCTATGTTGCCTAGCTCACTGCACTTCTCCGACGCCGATGAGAGAGGGAGAGAAGAGATTGGGATTACCTTTCGTGGTTACCCGTCCAACGAGGAGAGATTGGGTGATTGGTGCCCGTGCAACGAGAAGGGATTGGGGGAGAGGAGAAATCGACAGAGAGTTAAGGGATTGTTAGGAGAATGGGAGAGTCGAGGGAGAAATTTGGAAAAGTTAAATAGCATTTTAGCGACGAAATTAAATTTTTATCGTTAAAATATCAAGGAATATTTGAAATTTAATTCCGTCGTTAAAATAGCGATGAAAATTTAATCTATTTTTCTTGTGGTGTCAACTAATTTGGCTAATTTGACTTCTTTGGAGGATCCAATGTTTACACTTTGCTTGATTAGCTAAAGCAACCAAGGTCATTGCTCTCGAGTTCAACATTAAGACTTGATTACGATATTCAATTCTTATGAGATATTATTTTGCAGACACATTTGGATGAGGATAAACTTAATTCCCATCTAATTTATATATAATTAAAATAGTGAATTAAGCCCCTCAACGGTATGATAAGAGATGAGATAGATTCTCATGCAACAAAAGTTCAATTACGTTGGGCCATCCATTAGAACCTATTTGTACTTTTCGAATTTATCTTAATGGTGGGTGAAATTTTTTTATATGGTTTAGTTAATCATTTCAGAATTAATCGATTCGAGGAGTTAAATATCTAAATTACTAAAAAAGAAATAGTGAATTAAAGGTCTTCATCCATTTTAACTAACATTGCGGGTAAAAATAACATAAATATATATTTTTAAAATATATCCTTCCTATATAATGTCTTTTTAATTTTTCATTCAACACATCTCCATTCATTCAATTCTTTATTCAGTTTTTTGAATCTTATTTTAAAAGTGACTGGTTCAATCACACAAAAGTTTTTTATCGACCACATAAATCCGAAAGCGAAAGCATCTCATCGTTCAATAGCCTATATCCCAAATTTCTCATTGCACTAGAAGAAATCATCCTGTAATACGTCTTAGTTGAAATTTGAATAATGGATGTTTGAGAATTGCTAAAGTCATTCGTATTTTTCTTTCTATTTTTACTCTCATGGAAAATTTTAGTTGGCTTACATTCTGTTTTTTTAAAAAAAAATCAAGTATATAACTCTTTAAATTGATTAATCCCAAAGATGATCAATCTAATCCTATAAAAAAAATTCATCGATCATTAAAATAAATTTAAAAATACGAATGACACATCAATACTTATTGTAGCAAATATAATACTTAGAATTGACTCATAGAAGCCCAATTGATTACATAAACTCCTTGTCATTGCACCATAGCTCGAGGGCCACATTTTACCTTTAAACATTACCTTTGACACTTTGAGTCAATTATTTGAGCAAAATATTCATATAAATGACCACTACAATATAAATAATGTGTTTTGATCAAGAAGACATTAGCGTTATTTATTTACACTAAGTTACTTAGGGTTCTATTCATGTTGGAATTTATACGTCCCAAACAGAATGATTGAACAATATGAGAAAATAGCAGTAGGCATAGAAGAGAATCAACTAACTTTTCGGTGGGCGTTGCTTGTCGTTATCGGGTAATCACCTCCATTAACCAAATAATTGAGATCCGTTGCAACCGGTCGGCCACCAAGGATGGGCACCACAATCACCACACCAGCCACCTGAACCTGGAAGCAACGAGACACCATCAATCCGATAAGAGTACAGACGATAAACAATGAACACAGCTCGAACACGGTTCAGCACACAACACAATTGCACGAGTGAGCACCTTTGACACAACACCCACTAACCATTGCTAGATGTGATCATGGATCTTGGCAACTTAAAAGAAATGCCATGGATTTTGTCTCTCCAATGGCTGGAGCAAACCGTAAAGTCACAAAGCACTAACAGAGACACAACACATCCACTAGATAGCAAAGTGGGCGATCGATCAGCCACACTTTGACTCGGCAAAAGCATGGCCATCACCTCCATCATTAGTAAACATTTTACCTCATACTTTTCGATGATACATCATGTTCAACCAAACAAATCCACACCTCTTTACAACTTGTCCTATTGCCCACTACACAAAAGCAGTCCCCCACCACCACTGAAGTGCATGGTCAGTGGTAAGACCTTTGCTGAGGTGACCTAAGGAAGTATTGGGTTGACTGTTTCATTACCATAGATTTACAATCATGTAGACCTTGAGTGAAGGAAAGGAATAGAATTACATTATTTGACATCTACCGAGGAATCTTCGGTGTCATGATTGTTAGGGTGATGCAAGAATGAGGTCGGTTGTTGTAGTTGATTGCTTTAGTTAGGAAGGCGTGTTGGGTTCATGTTTGACTGATTGGGCCTCAGGCTGGTGCGTGTCGTAGATCGCCATGGCAAGTGATACTGGCATCATGCACAGAGCTTTGGACTGAAGGAACTGCATTGCGGCTCCTATGTCCTCCTCCATCAGCTTTGCTACTTGCCGTTCGGTGCCATCGGTGGACCACTTCTCCCATACATGTTGCTGGTTGCCAGCTTTGTTGGGCTCTCCCTGAAAAGACGAGTGTGAAAGGTTACCGAATCAGATAACATTATTTTCTTTATTGTGGAAAGATTTAAGATGCAAAAAGAGCCTCATTGGATAGATAGTTAACAGAAAAACAATTACCACTGCACTAAACAAGTAACAAAATGTTCAAAATTGACTGTGTATATATATTTACACTAAATAACAGATTGAGAATAGATGAAACATAAGCTGGAAGTTGTTATTACCCTTTATTGTGAAAAATCAAGTCGCTAAAGCAAAAAAGTATTAATCAAGATTATCTGTAAGGCACTGTTTGACTAAGCAAGAACCTATGTAAATGGAGAAGAGTCGAGAGACAAAATCCATCCCAAAATTATTTCACAGCTACTGACAGATTTTGTTTCTGAGGTTAGCTTGATTCACAGTAAAACTTTGTAGGAAGTTAATAAGTATGTGCATTATGATTGAAGCTGTTCTTACATAATCACAATGCTTGCACCCAACTTCCAGTGTTCATTCACTGGTTTGAAACTCACCAGTTTGGATTCATGCTACCGTATGGAATTTCCAGGCCTATAGAAACCTAGTTCATAGAATGCCAAAGCACAAAGCTACTTTTTCTATGACCTAAAGTTTGATGTAGACTAACAGTGTAATAGTAAGGAACTCTTTTGTACAGCAATTAAATCTACAAATTGAAACTATCATGTGTGATGTGAGAGGATGCATACTGCGTGAACTTATTGATAATCTCTGAACTAAGAGGATAGATTTTGAACAAGAAAAACGGTTGGCGATCTTGTGGGGAACAGCTAAATGAGATTTGCACAGTGGAAGATGTCAAGACCGCCTGAACACAAGTGGCATGTAGAATTTGAAATTTTTGATAAAGGCATCAACACAATTATACAAGAGCAAAGATGTTAGTATTTTGTAGGTTGAACCCTTGAGCAAATGCAATTCAAGTACCTGATAGATTACTACCAAATAAAATATAGCACATATATGAAGAGAATAAAATTAGGTAATGAATTCACAAAAACTAGTAGATATCCTGTAATTCATTAATACACCTCTTACCTGAAGACAATCTGTTCCAAATCTCAAATAGGAGATTTTGTAATAATAGATATTATATATCCTTTCCTCTTCTAAAAGATTTTGTTCTAAAGTATTAAAAGGGGAGAAGAGATCAAGAGAGATAGGGATGAGGATTAGGGTTTGAGTACTAACTAAGAAAGTGAAGCAAAAAACCTTTAAAAAAAAACATTTTTCCCATTAAACTGGACTCCGCAAGTTCACCTGGCTTGCCTAACCAGCCTTTTAAAAGACCTGCCTAATTAGGTCTGCCTAAACAGACCCTGTTCGAATCCGCCTAGGCAGTCGCCTAGTCTGCTTTCTGAAAACATGTTCTGTTTCAAACCCGAAATAGAGATTTGCAAGTATTTTCACAATATCAACTACCATTAAACATTTTGGTACTTGCATCATTATGTGAACCAATAACCAATATGTCTATAATTTGTTAGAAAACAGTCACATAAAGCTCATAGAAAATAGTGCAGTGAACAATGAACAGTGAAGAATGTCTACATAAAAATGAAAATATGATCATCTTGCAGGATGCAGGTATTGATTTTTACCTCAACTGACACAGGAATATCAGCTATCAGCTGTGCCACAGCACCGGTACCACCCAGCCTACTCATACTTAGAACCTATTTTTAGAAGTTTGAGTTTCAAGATAAAATTCAGTTCTAGTAGAAAGGGTAAATCAATTAGCAGGTCAAGCATTCTGTGAGATTCAGAAACAGTTAGCGTGTGGGAGCAATGTATGGTATCAAGAAAAATGATACTCGAAATCTCAAATTATTTGTTCAATGGCACACTGACAAACTACTGTTACTATTGTGATGACCAATATACGATCAGCAATTAGTACATTATGTTTTATTAATTATTAGATTTACTGACACAAGAAAAAAAGTAAAAGAACAAGTATCGTAGTTAGTGTAGATTTAGTAAAAATAAAGGTACAAGTTAAATTGCCAATATCAGTCCCATACTCAGATTAAAAAGGTTAAGGATTTCATTCAATCTTGAAAACTAACTTAAAAAATTGTCTAAACCCAATGAGAATGGACAGGATGGACTCAACTGAATTTATTATAAAGCTAAGTTGCAGCCACTAAGTGATGCGAGAGGCCTTCACTGCTCCAATATATAGAACTCAATGAAAGGAGAACCCAAAGAGTTTGGAGGAATATGGAAATATGGCATCATAATGAAATTCAACTTAATTTTAAGCTATTTAACAGAGAGATGCAACAAAATATCAGGTGAGTTGATAGAAACTATGTATGACTATTTATAATTATCTATGAATGGAGCATGATTAGTTAATGACTAGAGTAGCTACTATGTCTTTTAAATTGCACATATTCTCATAAAGGAAGTCCAATTCTCAAGGAAACAATGTCTAAGTAAATGTAGAAATGTTAAAAGTTGAACCATTTAAGAAGTCAGGTTCTTTGATTCAGAATTTGTATTTTTGACACATTAATCTAGAATCACAAAATCCCCCCGTTCAAAGTATGGCTAATCTATTCCATGTCAAAAATTGCAATTAGACAAATATAAATTATGCAATTAAATGCTCAAACGTAATTCTATTATACGAATAGCTTCAGGTAAGCCTGTCATAATTTTAACTGCCCAATAACCAATTTAATCAGGTCTAGTTACAACAAAAGATGCGGTCAACACAGCCAAAACCACACGTGTAACTAAATTAATTCATGAGGTTTTTTAAATCCAGCAGTTAAGTACACACAAAATACTAGCAAAATCATCATTAGAACCATTGTCGACCATAGATGAACTGATCGAATTAACCGACCGAAGTTGGCCATAAATAGGTCTCTAGCAACAAATCCAAAATGTCACATGACAGGATCCATGGCATCTCTCTATCTCTATCTCTATCTATCTATCTATCTATGTATATAATATATATATATATATCATGGCACTATTATAAACTCTACTGTTTTGGAGGATATAATATTCAAATATCCACATCATATTTGATTCTAGAAATTTAATTTATTATTAGTGCATACTTACCTTCACTTGCAACCTCAAAAACTTCACATAATCCAAGATTTCATCAAGCATGACTGCTCTATCTGTCTGCATTGGTAAGTTCACATTAACAAGACAATATTTCACTAATCAATATCCATCATTGTCAAACAAACATAGCTTTTTATTCTTTAAAAGCTGGATACTGTGTTTAAAAGTCACCTAAACATAGAGTAAAAAGATTAGACTTCAGTTTTAGGAGATGATAATATATTTTTGGACAAAAAAATCCAGAATGTAATCATAAAAACATGAAATGGTCAAAATTTGTAAGCCAACAATTCAATCTATTTCTATATTTGAGTAAACTTGAAGACAACAGAATTTTTATGGAAAAGAGAGAAAATAAGCCTCACATAGTCACCTTATTAGTGTTGGGTACCAATTCCTGTAGTGCCCTTATTCTTTCTGCTATCCTTTCTCTGCGTAACTGCACATTTAAAAGGTTACAACACACACTAACAGGTTGGTAATAAAACTAAAAAGTAGCCCACCCTGTGTCTTATAAGAGTATGAAAAAACAATCAAAGATAGTTTATTCATTTGACTGTTGAAAGAACATATGACAGGCAATGCCTAAGAAAATACCTAAACAATATACTTGGGCAAATGTTCTAATTAAACAAGCTGATAATAGCACAACACAAGCAAGAATTAAGCGCTACTTCATAGAATAATCCCTTCTTTTAGCAAGGCTTCAACAGACCAGATGTCAAAGACAACATTAGAAAATTAGAAGTCCAAAAGCAGTTACTTTCTTAAAAAAAAAATCTCTAGCTCAACATGAGAACTATAGGCTTAAAGCCCGTCTCTATTCTCTCAATACTTCAAGGCCAGATGCCATAAAAGAAATACCAATGACAACAAGATTGGACAATTTGACTTTCTCTCTATCTCTCTACAAAAGGTTGGACAATTTGATCTCTCTCTCTCACATACACACACACTGCCCCCATGGGCATAGCTGATGTGGTAAGTGGATGGAGGTTTGCCACTTGAGGTCGAGGGGTCGAATCTTGGGATTGGCGGGGGTGTAAATCCCCGCACCCCGTGTAACTCACCCCCACATCCACTTGCCTCCTCGGTTACCGTGATTTACCTCCTCCATGTTGGTCGTGGGGCGGGCTGGCACTTCGCCTTTTTGCCACACACACACACTCACACAATACTTCAAGACCAGATGTCATAAAAGAGATACTACTGACAACAAGATTGGACAATTTGATCTCAAAAGCAGTTCTGAAAAAAAAAACTCAAACTCAAACTGAGAATTATAAGCAGATTTCTATAATTAAAAATAAATAAAGTAGAAACCACATGGTTTCAAGTCTAACATAGAAAGGGAAAAACAATTTATAAAGATGAAAGATGGTTATGAGGGGTAGGGGAAAGATACATAAAAAATGTGAAATGGGCCTTATGACCTTCAAGTGAAGCAAAGAGTCTAGTTAATGGATGTGCTTTATTTACTCTAGACCATACCCGTTCAGCAATGCTGTGAGGGTCAGTAGCCTGGCCACGCCTTGCCCGCACCTTTGTTCGTGGAGCTACAGGTTGTGGCATTGCAGCAAATCCACCTTGCTTTGCTTGACCATGGAAAACCTGCAAAATCAGAAGAAAATTTCAAACAGAAGTAGCAGCCAATATAACACACCCTCTAACAGAATCAGAAATAACAAGAAAGTAGGCAACAAAACTTGAGACCCTTTTATGAGTATCAGAAATAACAACCACTAGACAAGAACAAAAGGAGAAAAGACAGGAGAGGAAGCAATAGTATACGAAAATCAGCAAAGAGAAACTTCCTTTTTAAAATATTCTTCAGCCTACTTTACAATGGAGATGCTAAACATGGAATTCGCAAACTTCTTTTCAATTTCATGTTAAACGAATAAACGAATTATTCCGTTATTGTAGATTACAGCGATGAAAAGACCGTGGGGCAAGACAAAATTAGAATTTAGAATACTTCCTATAAATCAATATAGATGTAAGCAGCAAATGACAGCGACAGGATTTAGAAGCAATTTGGAAAAACGTGTTTACTAAAACACAAAACAAGAACTGTAAGGAATCAGCGAACCTGAGGAGGGGGGTTAGGTCGAATATGATGCGATTGGATGTGCCCGAATCCAGGAGGAAACAACGCCGCCGATGGAAACGTATCCCTCTCCTGATCCATAACCACAGGAACAAGGTGAGATCCAAAGAAAAGGTCACATTTTCCCTCAATCAAACATCAAAAAGCAAGCGCACGCAACACCAAAACCCTTCCTTTCGGGCGTAGCGGCGGTTATAATGGTAAGAACGAAAAGCAAAGCGAGGAGAATAGAGTGAAGAAATAAGTGTCCACTCACCGGCTTCCCGTATGGGTTATCGAGGATCCGTTTCCCCCCGGAGGAGCCTTGCTCCAAGCTGAGCCCGAGGGGCAACGGACCTCCACCGGCACCGGCGGCGGCGTCCCCGGAGGGGCCGTAGGAGGGAGGAATAGAGAATATCTGCTCGAAGAAGTCGTCGCTGATGCCCTCCGGCGGCGGCGTCGACGGCGGCGTCGGCGGCGGCTGGTTGGCCATGGCGAGGGCGGAGTTGGGAATGAAAGTGGATTGAGGAAGGAATGCAGAGTCATTTTTATACACGAGAAGCGACGATGGGCGAGGGAAAGAGGAAAGGGAAAATGACTTTATTTTACTATTTTTTTTAAAAAAAAAAGGAAAACCTTTAAAAAGGTCTTTATTTTTCTTTTTTGAAAGAGAAAAAATATATATTTTATCATAATTTTTTATTGAAAATTTATTAAATCACCCACCAACGCATTTTACTTTTAAAAATAACCAACTCTCACCCATTTCCTAAAATTTTCATTTATTGTCTTTCTTCCCAAGCCCAGAATTAGACCCACCAAGATTCAAAACTAACGATGAAGTATCGGTTTAATAGTTCTTAGCAAGTTAATCTTTAATTTTAAAGATCTAAAATATTATAATTCATGATTGAAAATCATCGATTCATGGTTTGCCAGATTATTATATTTAAAAAAAATTAAAATTATAAATTTACAACTTGTATATTTCGGATTTGAAATAAAAATAGAGAGATAATATGAAAATGATTAAATAAACTTCTTATTTATAAAGTTGGTAGAGTAAAAGATACTAAATAATAGTTAGGGGGGGTAAGTCGAGCTAAGTTTTGGGGGGTGTTCAAACTTATTTGATAAGGTAATCGAGCTGAGTCAAGCGAGCCTAAAATGAACCAAGCTTTTGAAATGATTGTTCAAGCTTGACTTGATTTTTTTTTATGAGCTTGAACTTGTTTGAAGCTTGGCTTGAGCTTGGTTCGCTTATATGTTATCGAGCTCTCACTTTAAGCTTGGCTTGAGTTTGGTTCGTTTAGATGTTATCGAGCTCTAAATTCAAGCTTATTTGACCGTTTGAAATTTTTACTTGTTTGATTGATTATTGATCTTGATAATTCAAACTTATTTTATTTATTTATTTATTTAGCATGTTGATAAGAGTTTTATTAATGAATATGATTGTTCACGAACGTTGTTCACGAATATTGTTCACAAACATTAACATGTGTTCAAGTTTATTTGTTTAGTTTAACGAATTGTTCAAGCTTGTTTGTTTAATTGATCTTATGTATATTGAACGAACATAAATAAATTTTTATTAAGCCGAACATTAAGTATATTCACGAACGTTTGATTCATTTACCGTCCTAAGTTCGATAAGTAAATTGACAAGATTTTTAAGAATAAACTTGAACAATTAATTCTGCACTCTTTTATCCTTCTAATTCCACTTACTCTTTTATCCTTCTAATTCTACTTGGTCATTTTTATTCTTATACCTCGTAGGGCCTGTCTGATTGAAGGTTATTATTGAGTTAACCTTGGTTATTTATCTAAAATTATGTTATTTAATTTTTTTTGATTAAGTAATGAGTGATTTTTCAATAATAGAGTATGCTCGTCGTGTTAGTAAATGAGGGATATAATTCAGAATGTGATTACTTTGAAAGTGTGAGATTTTAAGTGATTTCGGGATTAATTAAAATTTTTCTCAAAATTATCTTTTGATTTTCGTCCTTTTGAACAAAAATACCTTCGTGTTATGGCCATTCGCCCAGTTCGCTTTCTTCAAAGAGTTCCGAGGACAGCAAGTGCTCCGTCATCCGCCTCATCGGTGAAGGTCACCAAGGCTCCTTATCGCTCTTAGACGAGCGAGTTCGAATCCTATGTGCATCCTCTTGCGTCTCGTATCTCAATCTTAAGCTTCTCCATCTTTTCCAGCCACACGACCTTTATTCCGGATGGAAGGAATCTTTGAAAACCCTTCGATTACCCCGGGTGCCATCTTGGACGTCATCACCATTGACACTCACGAACCCCGCACTCGGATGTTGATTCCTAATTTGGATTCATCCTTCGTTATCCATAGCTACTTAGATTTGTTACAACGAAGGCTTGCTTTCGTCCCCTAGGCGTGCATCAAGTATAATTAAAATGATGTCTGATAATTTAAAGATCTTTAGGTTTTTGCTTGATCCCCTT
>JBBUKS010033433.1:0-10965 GCA_038050645.1 Hedychium gardnerianum | reverse complement strand
ATAGAGGCAAATCCCTTACATCTACATGCATTACTCACATACACATTTCGTCAAACATATACAATGCACAACACACAGAGCAAGAAGTAAACATCTCATAGAAATAAGGAAATTGATATATACATAGTTCATACATTAATCACACATCATAGATACTCCTTAACCCTAGAAATGAGAGATCTACTCCATGGAGAAGGAAATACAACCATGAGACAATAAATGAAGCATTCTTACAATCTAAAGAGTAGTAGAGAAGAAGAAATACTTATCAATGTGTTGTCGGTCTTCTTGGATGAGTCTCCTTACTCTGAAAGAGGATGGATCATTGAAATGGATGGAGATGGAAGCTCTACGGTTTCCCCCTAAGGGAGAACCCTTCCCCAAGGAGAGAGATGAAATCCCAAACCCAAGATGGTTCGATCAAGGGTTTGCTTGACCCTTTTATACCTCCCCCAAATGGTCAGATCTGATAGATTTATTGGGCTCCACCAAAATAAGTTTTTCACCTATTAGATCACCTTATATCGAGTTAAGGTCTGAACTAAAGTTGTATCCTTGAAATTATCTTCAATTTGAGAGTTGCTTCGGCCCAAGACTCTAACTGAGCTGAAAGTTATGATGGTTCAAAGTTTGTTTTACAAATTTGGGCGAATAACCCGAAACGGTCGTGCCTGGGAGGCACGGCCATGCCTTTTAACACAGCCAAGATGTGATTATCCTCTATTGCACTCTGAATCAAATTGTATATCTTGAAGTTATCTACATTTTGGGATTTGAATCAACTCCAAATTCTAACTTTGTGAAAAATTATATCATTTTTACTTTTGGTATGCAGGTTGCCCATAATCTGACATAGTTGTGTGATTCACGCAACATGGTTGTGCCTCTCATGCGACACAATCGTGTAAAATCTCTAGAGATGGCACATGGTCATGCCTTTTGGGTACCCCTGGCTGAGACGAATGCACGGTCCTGTGTTGAGGAATCACGGGTACCAAGGCACGGCCCTGTGTTGAGGTCTCTCATGAAGTTCACACGACCGTGCTTGGATGGCACATCCATGTTGAGGCTAAGGCCATGGTCGTTCCCTCGAGGCATGACCGTGCCTTAGCCCCAGCATGGTTGTGCCATCCAATTACGACCGTGTGAGTTTCATGAGAGACCTCAACACAGGGTCGTGCCCAAAAAGCATGGTCATGCAATGCTACCCGTGATTCCTCAACATAGGGGCGTGCCATCCAAGAACGACTGTGTTGTCTTCTCATGCAGGGGTCGTGCCCAAAAGGAACAGTCGTGTGCCAATTCTAGAGATTTTACACGGCCGTGTCACGTGAATCACACAGTCGTGTCAGATTCTGGGCAGCCTGCAGACCAAAAGTAAATTGGGTATAACTTTTCACAAAGTTAGAGTTTGGAGCTTATTCAAATGTCAAAATGTATATAACTTCAATATTTATAACTTTGATTTAGAGTGAAACAGAAGATAATCACATATTTGCTATGTTAAAAGGCACGGTCGTGCTTCCCAAGCATGGCCATGTCGGGTCATCCGCCCAAATTTGCAGACCAAACTTTGAACCATCATAACTTTTTGTTTGGTTGGAGTCTCGAGTAAATTAACTCTAAAATTTAAGGTAATTTCAAGGGATACAACTTTGGTTCAGACTTCAACTCGAGATATGGTGATCTAATGGGTGAAAAACCTATTTTGGCGGAGCATAATAAATCTGCCAGATCTGACCATTTGGAGGAGGTATAAAAGGGTCAAGCAAACCCTTGCTTGAACCATCTTTGGTTTGGGACTTCGTCCCTCTCCTTGGGGAAGGGTTCTCCCCTTAGGGAGGAAATCCTAGAGCTTCCATCTCCATCTATCTCAATGATCCGTCCTCCTCTAGAGCAAGGAGACTCATCCAAAAAGACCGACAACACATTGATAAATATTTCTTCCTCTCTACTACTCTTTGGATTGTAAGAATGCTTCATTTATTGTATCTTGGTTGTATTTTCTTCTCCATGGAGTAGATCTCTCATTTCTAGTGTTAAGGAGTATCTATGATGTATGAACTATGTATATGTCAATTTCCTTATTTCTTTGAGATGTTTACTTCTTGCTCTATGTGTGTTGTGCATTGTACATGTTTGAAGAAATGTGTATGTGAGTAATGCATGTAGATGTAAGGGATTTGCCTCTATGTTAAAGTTGCTACTAGACTGGATAATCAGGAGATCCTTAGTAATAAAGGATTCATATTTAACCGAACTATTATGCCCTTAGTAACAAAGGGCATCGACACTTACCCACTTTCTAGAGTTAAAAGACCTTGACATAATGATAACCCTTGCTACATAGGAGTAAGTATGGAGAATAAGGAGATGAAGATATTATATGGACATTAACTAGCATTGTAGTGAAACCGAAATCCTAGAACCATTCTTCTCACACACCTTCTCAACTCTCTCAACCTTCCCTCTCAAGACTCTCAACTCTTTCTCTCCCTCTCTCTTCCTTCTCTCTAGTTTACAATCATTCAACCAACTCTCAATCGTCTAGATAACTTCCTTTGCAAAATCACTATGCTTAATCAACAGTCCCCGTGGACACGATAATCTTTTATATTACTGACGACGTTACCATGCACTTGCGGGAGCATAACACACGGTCATGCAAAATGGCACAACCGGGCCATGATTCATTTGAGAATAGCTATAAATTTTGTAAGACCATGCCTTTTTGCATGGCCAAGCCATGATGGAGGTTGTTGGTGACATTTTAGCACTTTTGGGCCTGATTTCATCTGAGGAACACGGCCATGTCACGAGACACGACCAAAGCTTTTTTCCTTGATAAAAATTCTCTTTTGGAAGTCTTTTGAAAGCCTTTGGATAAGGCATGGCCAGCCCATGTTGAGCCTTTTCTGTTCCATTTTTCGTCTTTCTTGGTCATAGGAGCACGCCCATGTCATGAGACATGACCATAGCATGATCCTTGCTCCAACTTCACGTTCCAAGGCTTTTTACTCCATTTTAGCTCTGAATTAGCATCCTATCAATGAAAACAAGCGAAGAGCAGTTCTCTGAACTAAAAGAGTAAAAGTAGAGAAATCACATAGAAATATGGTTTATGAATACAAATCATTCTCATTAAATACAACATGATATATGTTAAATAATGCTTTAAAACATGTATAATCTACATACATTAGTTGTGCATTAGTCTGCTTATGAAGTTCAAATTTTGAAAATAACTCATCTAGTCTAATAATTGAAAGATCCTTGAAAATCTTGTATGTATCTACCATAGATGCCCACAAGGTATTCCGAGGAAAAGTGTTAAGTGCATACCTTATTATATCCTGATTTTCCACTTGTTGTCCAATTGAGTGGAGGTCGTTGAGCATATCTTGGATCCGTGTGTATAGTTGGCTTGCAGATTCCCCTTCTTGCATTTTAATAATATATATTTTATTTAAAATTAAGTCCCTTTTATTTACCTTCATGTCAGAAGTCCCTTCGTGTAGCTAGATCAGTTTCTCCCAAAGGTCTTTGGCGCTATTGAAAGGTCTTACCCAGTTCAGCTCTTCTTTGGTTAGGTCGTACTAGAGAGTTTGAGTTGCCTTAGCGTTGGCCTCGATCTTCCTTTTTGTTGGTGCATCCCATTTGTCGCATGCAAGTGGTACTCCATCTTCGTTGTGAATCCAGTTTGGATTATGATCCACATCTCCACATGGTCTTCAGATGGTACTCCATTCAGCCCTTCCAGTAGCTGAAGTCCTCACTTGAGAAAAGAGGTAGGCGTGTAGTACTGTAGCCTTCTTGATGGGTCATTTAAAAAACTTGCATGAAAAGAAATAAAAAAGAAAGTTCCAAGACTTGGTCTTGAATTAGTACTATTTGAAGAAAAAAAAATGAAAAATCGAAAACCCAAAAAAAAAAAATTGCTCTAATGGTGATTACAATAATTTAGAGTGCCCCCGCTCTGAATTAGGATTTGGAAAAGTGCTAGAGGGGGTGAATAGCACGTGTTGCTTTTTCATAGTTTTTGAAAAGTACGCAGCAAAAATTAAATAAAACTCAAGCAATGATAACATTCTTTGTTGTTTGCTTGGTTCACAACCTATGCTGCAAGTCCAAGGCCTGCGATCGTTGATCACTTTCGTTGGGTAATCCACTAATAACCTTTTCTTTCGAACAACGATTCGAAGGCAAAGGTTTAGTGTTTACAAAAATTTGAGTACAAATATAATGATAAAAATAATAGCAATACTAAAATAATGATACTAACAACCAAAAGGAATTGAAGCTTAATCATCGTTGTCAAAGTAGCACTTTGGTTTTGCGTTAGTATTTCGGAGCAGTGTGAGCGCAATAGTTTATCTTAAACATGTATGGAATTCTTATTCTAAGTTGTTGGTCGACACCTTCTTTTATAAGGTCTATCGGGTGCCTGGACCAGCTCTGGGCACCTCCAGTAGGAGTTATCCGATCCACCTCTTTTAGTGAGTTATCCAACTTTGGGTGCCTGGACTACTGACGTGGTGACATTTGGTCGAAGATCTATTCAACTGAGACTTATCCGTCTTCGAGTGCCTGTATCCCTTTCGAGCGCTTGTATGATGACGTAGTCAGCCAATCAGAGCATGCCATCTCGACTGCATGTGGTTGAGTTTGGGCCATTCCAGGTGCCTGGATCCCATCCGGTCTGCTGGACCTCCGGGTGCTTGGACCCAATCCGGTAGCCTGAAATCCCCCAACTCTAGCCAACTTCCAATTTCGTATTCTTGCATTACAGGGTTAACACAACAAGTATAAATGTAATCAAAACATAGTTAGACAGTCTTGAGATTGACTAGTTTTGACTTTTGGATTTCTTGTAAAACTCTAGGTCAGACTAATCGCTTACTATTACATTTACAGGAACGCTTCCTAACCCACTCCTCTTAGAAGAGATTACTTGATGCCAAATATCCGATCCTCCAGACCTGTTTAGACTTTTACTCAGTATCCAATCAGTATCCAATATCCGATCCTCGACCCGTCTAGACTTCTACCTAGTGTCCTCAACCCCCAGTACTTCTTTCCTAGTGTTCTCGACCCTTAGGACTTCATGTCCAACGTCCTCGATCTACCAAGACTTCTGCCTAGTCCATCCGACAAGGACTTCTTTGCCTAAGCTCAACTAGGTCTTTCTTATTGAGCTACCTACACACTTAGTCAACCTCAACACAACAACCCTTAACTTTGAACCTTTGCTAATTATCAAAACCCAGGTTCGATTATTTGGTATCTGCAGCACCAACAGTGTGTATCTTATTAAGTTGCGATTGTTGACTTGTTCACTGATTACGTGGATACCATTGAATATTTCTTTAAGGCGACTATGAAGCTGGCTTTCTGTTTCACCCACTTTCATTTGGATACTTTGGAGTTGACTTAGTAGTAGATACTTCTCAGTAGTTCGTGAATTAGCTGAAGCTTCATGAAATCCAATTAGTTTTTTCCCATAGTTGCTTAGCACTACTGAACGGTCCAACTTTACTCAATGGTTCCTGAGTTAGCCCACATTGGAGTGTGGTTGTGGCTCTAGCATTGATTTGAGCCTTTCTTTTATTATCACTTGACCAGTTATTGAAGTCAACTAGGTCACCATTTTCATTTGTAGGTAGCTTGAAGCCTACCTTTATTATCAAATAGATTTCTATCTCATTTATGAGATAGTATTTCATCCTATCTTTCCAATAGGCAAAATTATTGTCATTGAAGAAAGGAGGGCAGGTTGTGCTGAATCCTTCATGCAAAGATATTTTTCCAAGATTTAACACAATAATATATCACACAAATTTGTTTAAGTTGTAGTTAAGGTCTAAGATAGGGATTTGGTTTGGTTTGGTTGTAGTTATGATTTGGATTGGGTTTGGGCTAGGCTATGGTTGTGTTAATTGATTTAAATTGTTTAATCTGACTCAAAGCACAAAATTTGCCCTATGTTAGACTCAAGTTTTTCTTTGGTCTATTTGAGCAAGAGTTTCGTAAATTAGCATCCTGGTAGTGGTGAGGCACAAGAGACTTCTTGATCAGAACAACGACCACTTCCTAAGACGAAGCTAACTTAAGAATCTAGCGCTAAATCAACTTTAATACAATGTCTTGGTCCAACTGGTTTATAATGAGGTGAGTAAGGTTCTACTAGTTCCACTTGACTAGATGCACCAGGTAGGGTACTCCTTACCCAACCTACACATGCATCTAACTGAGATATCTACAGTCATTGATTAAGGCTGAGGAAGATGATGCTTCATAGCCCTCGGATGTTCTTATAGTTCGAGAATGGCCAGAGGTATTTCCGGAAGAACTCCCCGGCTTGCCCTGAAAAGGCAAGTGGAGTTTATGATTGAGTCGATTCTGGGGACAGGACCGGTATCAAAGACTCCGTATAGTATGCCTCCAAAGGTATAGGAGGAGTTGAAGAATACAGGTGTATACTTTAAGATTAATTTATGCTCTAGCTATCATCAACTTAGAGTAAGGGATGCATATGTACAAAAGACAGCATTTCGAATGCGTTATGGACATTACGAATTTTAGGTGATTCCATTTGGACTTACCAAATACTCCAATAGTTTTCATGTACTTGATGAACCGGGTATTCTGGAGTATTTGGATCAGTTTTTCATTGTTTTCATAGACGACATTCTGATACATTTTTTGTCAAAGGTAAGTGTGCATCTTGACTATCTTCTATGTGATTTCTCAGACATGTTGTCTCTAGTAGAGGAATATCTGTGAATTTCTTAAAAATAGAGGTTGTTACCAATTGGGAGCAATCGAAGACAAGACAGGAAGTTCGTAGCTTCCTAGAACTAGCTAGATATTATTAGAAATTAGTAGAGGATGTTTCCAGCTTTGCTCTGTCGTTGACTTGACTGCCTAGGAAGGGAGTAAAATTTTCATGGATAGAGGCTTACGAGGCAAGTTTTCAAGAGCTCAAACAAAGATTGGCAACTGCGCCCATCTTAGTGTTTCCTTCTGGGGAGGACAGATTTGTGCTCTACACTTATGCATCGTTGCAAGGGCTAGGTGTAGTTCTGATGCAGCATTCATGGGTAGTATCGTATGCATCTCGTCAGCTGAAGGATCATGAGAAAAATTATCTTGTTCATGATTTGGGCTGCAACGATTATATCTGTGTGCTGAAAATATGGAGACATCATCTGTATGGGGTTCTACCTAGTCATCGACCGGTAGTTACAGATTTAATACAAAGTTTCATAGAGTTGGGACTGGTAGAACGAGGATAGACAGAGCATGGGATTTGGGTATCTAGGGTTGCTCGATCCCCTATTGTGGAATAAATTAAAGAAGCACAGACTAATTATCAACATCTGTGGTATCTGAGTAGCAAAGTAGTTATAGGACAGTAGAGAGAGTTTCTTGTGATGAAAGAGGTATCCTATATTTTTAAGGAAGACTGTGTGTATCCAAGTAACACCCATTTAAAGAGGACTTACTTCGGGAAGCACATCGATCCAGATTTGTGATCCATCCGGGTGGTACCTAAATGTATTGAGACTTAAAACACTCTTACTAGTGGGATGACATGAAAAAGGACATAGCAGATTTCGTGGTTCGATATTTTATATGTCAACAAGTGAAGACTGAGCATCAAAGATCAGCAGGGTTGCTTTAGAAGATTCTAATACTAGAATGGAAATGAGAACATGTCACTATGGACTTTGGGGTAGGGTTACCCCGAACACGGAAGGGACGTGATGCGATTTGGGTAGTTGTTGATCGATTAACCAAATCTGCACACTTTTTACCGATCCATAGGACAGACTCTTTGGATTGTCGGGCGGAGTTATATTGTGGAGAGATTACCAGACTTCATGATATACCTCTAAGTATTATATCAGATAGAGATCCACGCTTCACTTCGCGATTTTGGTAGTGTCTTATTAGGCTTTGGGTATGAAGTTTCATTTCAGTACAGCTTTGCACCGCAGATAGATGGACAGTCTGAGCGCGCTACACAAACACTTGGGGATCTGTTATGAGCATGCATTATAGATTTCAGAGGCAGTTGGAAGGATCATTTTCACTTGGTGGAGTTTGTGTATATCAATGGATAACATTCAGCTATTCAGATGATATCGTTTGAGGCTTTGTATGACAGAGCATATCGATCTTCTACTTTGTGAAAAGGAGTTGGTGAACAATACATTTTGGGATCACAGAGTATATAGCATGATGCAGAGTTAGTATGTATTATCCGACGAGGAATGTCGGAAGCCCGGGATCAACAAAGGAGTTACGCGAATCAGAGATGGAGATTTTTAGAGTTTATGATGGGCGACCATGTATTTTTACATGTCACACCCACTAAAGGGGTTAAAAGTGTTGGTCTGGAGGGCAAGTTGGCGCTTCGTTATTTCAGACCATTTTAGATAATGGAGAGGATAAGTGGAGTAGCCTATCCGTTGGCACTACCATCGACCTTTGTGGGTGGTACATAATGTGTTTTATGTATCCATGCTAAGGAAGGTTGTGCCGGACCCTACGTACATTCTAAAGGATTGTGTCGATTCCGCTTCTGCCTGATGAAATCTATGAAGAGATTCCTATGCAGATTCTGGATCGCAAGGAGAGTCAGTTGCGGAATAAAATCATTCAACTAGTCAAGGTTGGATGACAACATCATACTGATGAGGAGACAACCTGAGATCTTGAGGATGAGATCTAAGCTCAATACCCTTACTTGTTTACTTAAGGTGTGTGTAGTTCTTACGGTGTTTAAACTAATTGACTATGCTATTGTAGTTACCGCACCTGAGTAGTAAATTTGGGAACCAAATTTTTAGTAGTGGGAGAGAATGTTAAATAAGATAAATAAAAATAATTAAATCATGGGTGTTAATTGAGAAATAAACTTATAGAATTTTCTGTGAATTTTTTTTTAAAAAAATCTGGATTTAATCGGAACTATTTTTACGTGTTTAAGGGGATATACATATTAAGCTTTTAGAAAACCTGTTGGAAATATTAATTAAGTTGGGAGTTAACTGGGTTAATCAACCTAAGGTTATAATTAATAAACCTAAGTATGATTTATTAAAACGTAAGTTGGATTTAATTTTAACCTAACTATTCATATATATATATATATAAAACATTCAATTTCTCCCCTTCTTCATCTCGTCTCTTCCCCGACTCCTCACCACCACCAACGCCCTTCCCTCTCGATCTCCCTCATCTCTCCCTCTCTCAATGGCAACAACCACTGGTGACCTGACCACTACCACCGTCGTCCACCTTGATGGTGTCGAGTTTAGGAGTCTCCACCTTCGACCGCCGTGATAGGCCGCAGCCGCAGCCACAGCCGCTGCAGAAGGCCGCAGTCACAGCAATCGGAGCAAGCCGTGACCTTTGCAGGCGGACCCATCCCCGGTGCTATCTTCGCGGGGCTTGTTTCCCCCTCATGGCTGATCGTGAGCAGCTCCCCATCCACCCTCAGATCCATTCCGACAGCCCACCACCGGTAGGAGTAAGAGCTTAGTATTGATAAATTTGGATTGTGTAGCGTTTGTTGATGGTTGATTGACTTCCGATCCACCTCTAATTCCCCGACCATAGACAATGCAGCAACCACCTCACCTCCATATCAGCATCGGTGGCGGTCAGAGCTAGGGTAAGCCTTCATATGCTTCTTTTTACATTTTCTTCAAAATTATTTCTGTTGATTAAAGATCCTGTCAACCTAGGTTCCTTGTTTTGGTTATCAGCACTGTCGCTGGCTACCTTGTTCCGGTCAGCCTAATTCCTTTTTCTCCTGTTCTCCTATCCAAACATGTGTTTATGTTTACAT
Source organism: Hedychium gardnerianum (assembly GCA_038050645.1). Lineage (NCBI taxonomy): Eukaryota > Viridiplantae > Streptophyta > Magnoliopsida > Zingiberales > Zingiberaceae > Hedychium > Hedychium gardnerianum. The sequence goes on along the minus strand of JBBUKS010033433.1, from coordinate 1,106 downwards.
GTTAGTTCAGTTTATTCGTGCCATGTAGTGGTGTACATAAGATAATTTAGGGTGTGATAAATTGTGCATGGTTTTTAGATGTGGACACGTGTGTGACGTGTATCAATAATGATGTAGCATTTAGTGCATGCTCTTGATTGTGATGTGGACAAGTGTAGGGAGTGTACCCTTGATATAGTAGCATGTGTTGTATGTGTATGCTTATAGATGTAAACAAGTGTGTGACGTGTATTCTAGGTGATCTATCATGTTAGTGATTATCATATCTAATTTGTAGTTATAAACATGCATGTGGAGTGTATTATGATTGGTATGTCTTTATGAATATAGTTGAGTAAATTTGTGTAGATAGACATATGTGATCGTAGAATTTCTAGTCTTCCTGGCATCATGTGATGCAGTATGCTAGCGATCAGGGCTCTCTTTGGGTGTGAGCTAGTCGTAGCTAGCATCGTGATTGCATGTATGCTAGCGATTAGGGCTCCCTTCGGGTGTGAGCTAGTCGTATCATCACAGTTGCATGTATGCTAGCGATCAGGGCTCCCTTCGGGTGTGAGCTAGTCGAAGCATCGGTGTTGCATGTATGCTAGCGATCAGGGCTCCCTTTGGGTGTGAGCTAGTCATAACATCACGGAGATACATGTGTTATCGATCAAGGCTCCCTTTGAGTGTGAGCTAGTGATAGACATGCTACTATTTGGTTGTTACACCCTAGGCGGCCCACGAGGTCTTATGTGGTAAAGAGTTTCTCCCGTATCCCGTAGCTTGATAGCTACCTCCTGTCTGCCCACAAGGCCATTCATGGTAGAGAGTTTCTCCCATAGACAAGGGCCTTGACATTTTGGACTACCCATGAGTATCCGTGATAGAGCGTTTCTCCCGCAGTCCATAGTTGACGAACTGGATGTCTTGGTTATCTGTATACCCTGTGGTGGAGCATTGCTCCCACATATGAGACCTAATACTATTACTTGTACCAATATACACATATGAGATGTTATACTTATATTGATTATTGATGGAACATGCGTGTGAGAGGCTATACCCCTGTTGTTTATTACTGGCACTACTCATGATTCTATGTACAGTAGAGTAGAGTGCATGTG
>JBBUKS010033422.1:0-10965 GCA_038050645.1 Hedychium gardnerianum | reverse complement strand
TCCTCAGCCGGAACCTGCCTGTCACAACCTCGACCACGTTCCTCACGATCTTCAAGATCTTGCGCCGCTAGACGCTGGAATAACTCCATGACTTGTCTCTGTAGATCTTCGATGAGCTTGTACGGTAAACTTCGATCCTGGTCTGAGACTTCCTCAGTCGGAACCTGTCTTTCACAACCACGATCACGACCACAAGATCATCTATAGATCTAAGACTCTGATATCAACTGGCGCAGGGGAGAAATCTCCGAGTGCGACGTTTGAATAAAGGTTACAGAGAAAGTGTAGGAAGAAGGGGATTCACCAACAAAGAGGAGTCGCCTCTAGGTTTAAACGAAAAATAATAATTTTATTAAAATCAAAACCAAACTCAACCTGTTTTTTACAAGAGACTAACCCTTGTTTGAATAGCCTAAGAAATAAGAAAAAGTCGCAACAGCAAAAGAAAAAGTAAAAAAAAACTAATCCTAACAAAAAGATAAAATTTAAACTAATTTTTAGAAAAAAACTAATTTTTTAAAAAAGATAAAATCTAAACTAACTTTTAAAAAACAAAACTAATCTTAAAAATTTAAAATAAATAAAAGAAAAAGTTAAAAGACTAAATCTAGAATTTTGGCGGCAATTAGAAAGCCGATTCCGCCTCGTCCATATTTCGAATAGAGCGCAACCGCATCAGGAGTCCGCGGATTGGTCATCTTCCTTGTTGGTAGTCTCAATCAGCCCAAAAGGGAGGCTGATAGTCTCGTTTTCTTCTCGTCATAGCTCGAAGGGGAACATAGGCGTATCGGATGACATAAATTGATTGTACTGCTGAATGCTCCTACATCAGCCCGCAAGGCCCACAGGCGTCGACCGGAGAGCTACGCAGTTAGTACCAGCCAAAGAAGTGGCCTTTTAATAAGTTTCAGGCCCCAGGACCTCCAAGGGGTTGAAGCGTCCCATGAGGATGCTTTGGTGATCCAGACATTAATAGTCAACTATGATGTATGGCGGGTTTTCATGGATACCGGCGGCTCCGTCAATGTGATCTTCAAGAAGGCTTGGGATGGGATGCAAGTCGTCGATGAAGAACTCCAGCTCATAGCTACTCTTTTGTTCGGGTTCACAGGGCATCAGGTCTAACCGCTCGGTCAAATCACCTTGTCATTGACTCTGGGTAAAGAGCCTCAAGAGAGAACTAGGCGAACCCCTTTTCTGGTGGTGGACGCAGAGTCCGCTTACAATGTCATTTTGGGAACACCGGCATTGAATGCCTTCCAAGCGGTGGATTCCACGTATCACCAGAAAATGAAATTTCCCATGGGGGATCTGATAGGGAAAGTTAAAGGTGATCAATCGGTCGCTCGAAGATGTTATGTCGATATCATCCGGGCAGATTCGAGAAGAGTCTGCTGGGATGTTGGATCTCAAGTCAACTTTGTGCGAGGCGAGCATGAAGCCCAACCAGAAGAAGGCAAAGAAGAAATCCAGATCCACCACGAACGGAATAATGACACCACCCGCATCACGTTTGACCTCCCCTCAAAGTTGAAAGAGCAATTAATGGCCTGTTTGACCAAGAATCACAATGTCTTCACCTGGTCGGCAAAAAAAGCATAGGTGTGTCACTGACTCTGATGGTGCACAAACTCAATGTCACCCAGGGAGCGCGGGCGGTTAAGCAGAAGAAAAGATATTTCGGACCAAGTCAGGATCAGATAATCCAGGCGGAGGTCGCTAAACTCCTTGAAGCAGGTCATATTCGGGAGGTACAATTCCCAACTTGGTTGGCCAACGTCATCTTGGTACCTAAACTTGAGGGCAAGTGGTGGGTATGCGTAGATTTCAGAGATTTAAATATAGTCTGCCCAAAAGACTATTATCCTTTGTCGCGGATCGACCAGCTGATGGATTCGACCTCGGGATGCAAATTCATATGCATGTTGGATGCATATCAAGGTTATCATCATATCCCCTTAGCCTTAAAGGATTAGGAAAATGTTAGTTTCGTCACTTCAAGCGAAATTTTTTGTTATACAGTCAACGACCGATGGATCAAGCATTTAAGCACCAAATCGAGAGAAACGTAGAAGTTTATGTCAATGATATCTTGATCAAAATGAGCCGAGTGGAAGACCTCATCTCCGAAATTGAGGAAACTTGCAAGACGGTGAGGCAATATGGGCTCAAGCTAAACCTTGGCAAATGCCTCTTTGGCATCAAGAGTGGTCGCTTCCTCGGCTATGTAGTCACCGAGTGGAGAATTGAAGATAACCCAGAGAAGGTTCAAGCGCTACAAAACATGACCCCTCCTCGTAATCTCAAGTAAGCACAAAGACTGATCGATCGAATCATGACTTTGTTTCGATTCATATCTCGATCGACAGACTGAAGTCTTCGGTTCTTCAAGGTGTTATGCAAGGCCTCCAAGTTTGAGTGGGATGAAAGTTGTGACCAAACCTTCATAGAGCTCAAGGATGGGGGAGCAACTATGGCTGTATCTGTCGGTTCTCCCAACTCCCACTCCTCTCCAAGCCAGTGATGGGGGAGCAACTGTGGCTGTATCTGTCGGTGAGCGAAGAAGCAGTCGGGTCGACACTGTTGAGAGAAAAAGATAATACACAACACCCCATTTATTTCACCAGCCACCTACTCAAGGATGCAGAACGGAGATACATGTCACCTTTGGAGAAATTAGCACTGGGATTAACGATGATAGCCCAGCAGCTAAGACCCTATTTTTTCTCCCACCCGATAACCGTCCTCACGAATAGCACTTTGGGCTGAGTATTAACGAATTCTGAAGCTTCGGGAAGATTGATAAAGTGGACAATCGAGCTAAGCGAGTACGACATCCAGTACCAGCCCTGGATGGCCATCAAAACTTAGGTCTTGGCGGATTTCATGACGGAGATGTCGAAAGGAATTTGAAAATTTTATGTAGACGGCTCGGCCAATTATCAAGGCAGTGGGGTGGGAGTTTTGCTGATCTCACCCAGAGAGGATGTACTCCAATTATCTATTCAACTCAGTTTTCGAGCCTCCAACAACGAGACTGAATATGAGGCTTTGCTGGCCGGTATTCAAGCAACCAAACAGGTGAAAGCCGCTCGGGTTATCCTTCATTTAGACTCCCAATTGGTCGCTCGATAGCTGGAGGGGAGTTTCGAAATAAAAAATGAGCGGCTAAAGAAATATGCTGAAATATTCGATCGGCTGAAAGTGGAGTTCCAAGAGGTACTCATTCAGATGATTCCCTGAGCAGACGAACTAGCCAAAATGGCCAGCTCGTTGGTTACATGGACGATGGATGAGTCCGTCTCTCAAAACTTGTTCATCTCACAGATTGAATACGATCGTCACGAGGACGTGGTGATTGACTGGAGGACCCCTTTTATCTCTATTTTTCGGCTCGAGAAAGTGCCTTCAGAAGCCGAACAGGCCAGGCTCCTGAGAAGACGTGCAACTCAGTTCACCTTGATAGGAGATCTCTTATATAAGAGAGGCTTCTCCCGACCGCTTCTAAAGTGCCTTGGGCATGATGATATTGACTATGTTATGAAGGAAATTCATAAAGGCATATGCAGAAACCACGTTGAAGGCTGGATGCTCGCCAAGAAGGTCCTATTAGCCATATATTTTTGGCCGACCGTACAAGCTGACATGCTAAAATTCGTGGCAGGTTGCATTTCGTGTCAAAGACATCAAAATTTGTTACATCACCCGACCGTGATGTTGAAGACATCGGTCGTCTCATATCCCTTTGACCAATGGGGAATGGATATTGTGGGACTATTCCTGACCGGGCCTCAGCAAAAGAAATTCCTTTTGGTGGTAGTCGATTATTTTTTCGATTATTTTTCAAAGTGGGTAGAAGCAAAAGCCCTGACTCGGATAACAGAAGATGTCGTCCTGAAATTCTTGTGGAAAAATATAATTTGCCGGTTAGGCATCTCACATAAGCTAGTCTCCGATAACAAACGCTAGTTTCAAGGACGAAAGCTCCGAAGATAGTGCGAAGAATACAACATTCAATAATATTTCACTTTAGTCACCTATCTATAGAGCAATGGGTAAACAGAAGTCGTCAACCGAGAGATCGTATGAGGGCTCAAAGTCAAGCTAGACTACATGAAGGGAAATTTGGTTCAAGAGTTGCCCAGCATCCTGTGGGCATACCGGACGACACCAAGAGAAAGCACCGACCTGACACATTTTCACCTTATCTATGATGGAGAAGTTGTCGTACCGATAGAAGTGGGCAAAGAGTCAATCCGCGGAAGTGTGTATGATGGAAACAACGTCGAGTAGCGATCTTTGGAGCTGGACCTCATCACCGAAGTTAGGGAAAAGATGGTCGCTGGACCAATGGCTTACCATTAGAGGATGCACCAAACCTACAATAAGTGGGTCATCCCTCGAACATTCCAGGTCGAAGATCTCATCTGGAGAAAAGTGAAGCCGATCAGCAATGTTTACAAGCTGGAGCCCCAATTGGGAGGGTCGTACAAGGTCCTCCGCAAGCTGAGCTCGGAGCCTATTATTTGCAAGACCCAGATGGAAGGGAACTCGACCGTCCGTGGAGCGCAAACCACCTCCAACCCTATCGAACTGGAGGGTCTTGAGTATCCTTCCCATAATGTTTATATTATGATGTAGAAAATTATCCATGAATGAAAAAGCTCAGGTTACGCTCCAGCAGCCGAACGACCCCTGATCCGGGGTTAAAGATCTCCGTTAAAGCGCTGAACTCCCCCTGATCTAGGGCTGAGGATCTCCGTTAAAGCGGTTAACTCTCTCTTGATCTGGGGTTGAGGATCTACGTTAAAGCGTTGAACTCCCCCCTTGATCCGGGGTCGAGAATCTCCATTAAAGCGCCGAACTTCCCCCTGATCCGGGGTCGAGGATCTCCGTTAAAGCACCGAACTCCCCCTTGATCCATGGTCGAGGATTTCCGTTAAAGCGTAGAACTCCCCCTTGATCCGGTCCAGGATCTCCGCTAAAGTATCGAACTCCCCCCTGATCCGGGGTCGAGGTGTAACGTATGTCATCCGATCGCTTACTTCTCGCTCAGAACTCACCAGTCTCTAGGGGCAGAAGATTTTCACCGATCGGACGACTCTCAAGTTAAGTTGGTTTTTCAAATTTTCAAAATTATAAACATAGGAATGAGTAGCAGAGGAAAAAGACTATTTCATTTCAGATCGAGAGGTTACAAAAATAGGCCAATAATAGCTATACAAAATCCTCAAAAGTGTCGGAAGGGATGTCGTTGAAGATTGTCCAGGATGATGAAGTTGCGGGGAAGATCGGACGTTAGATGTCCGACCTCGCGTAGCTGCTTGATCGCCCCTCAGCCCCGAACTGGAATATCTTCACTATTCGGGGATCGAGCTGATCGTAAAACTCTTGACACTTTTGATATTCGGTCCTCTTGGTCGCCCAGCACCCCTCCTCACTGGACTGATAGGCTTCTAGCTCAGCCTTCAGAGTCACCAGCTCGGTGGATTTTCTAGCTAGCTCGGCCTAGAGATCTTTCTCCTTCCACTCGCCGGCCTTCACCTTTAATTCAGTCTGAGCTTCTTCCTTCTTTTGTTTCTCCGAAGAGGCAAGAGACTTGGACTTCTTAAGAGCCTCCCTGAGCTCGGCGACCCGACCTGCCTGTTCCTTTGCTCGAGACTCAACCTCGGCCTCGACCACTTTCGATTGCTCCAGTTGTTCTGCCCTGATTTGGACCTCGGAGTGTAGTCTCTCCACCTCCGACTTCAGCTCGGATAAATCTGTTAGGACCGAAGGAATTTAAATATCTCCATAAATGATATGATATTGTCCACTTTGGGCCTAAGATCTCATGATTTTATTTTTTGGCTGTACCCAAAAGGCCTCACACCAATGGAGATGTCTTTCCCTTATAAGTCCATGATCTTTTCCATGTATTTTCAATGTGAAACATTGTTTACAACCTTGCAACCCCAATAATCCCCCCCTCAAACAAAGGACAACAAGGCTCCCTCGTCCGATCCTTGACCCACCAGGACTTCATGCCCCTCGATCCTCCCGACCTACTATGACTTCCTTGCCTAGCCGCAACTAGGACTTTTCTGCCAAGTGTCTAATCCTCTTAATCCGGACATGGGAGCCCCTACTTCCTTGTTTGAGGTCAATATTCTACTCACATGGCTCGATTAGACCATAGCTCTTGTGCACAATCGACGGTTAGACTTTCTGACACTCCGAGCTCTGATACCAATTGTTAGGACCGAAGGAATTTAAATATCTTCACAAATGGTATGATATTGTCCACTTTGGGCCTAAGCCCTCATGATTTTATTTTTGGGCATTATCCAAAAGGCCTCATACCAATGAAGATGTCTTTCCCTTATAAGTCCATGATCTTTTCCATATATTTTCGATGTGGGACTTTGTTTGCAACCCCAACAAAATCTTCCAAGGGAGGGTCTTGCTGAGCCTCCAACTCACTTATTCGAGCTTGTTGGGCGTGGTATCGACGGAGGAGATCATTACCTCTGGAGAGCATTGTCATTCCTTTCACTCAGACTTGCAATAAGACTCACGGTCAGCTACTTGGGTAATCAACCTCAATCGTAAATCACACTTACCCTTGTCAGGTCAGTAGTGAACGAGTCTATCAGGTGGCTGGTGGACTTATCCTGGCACATCCCGCTTGAGTACGTATGAGCCTTCGCAGCTCGCGCCTTCAGTTTGAGCGTTATCTCCCCATCCGCTCGACTCATGCCTTCCCCACTCAGGGGAATCAGAGTTGTCGGGGGCACGTATTCCGGTCGAGCAACAGATTGCCCTGCCTGAGCGCTCCGACTTTCGGTGCCCAATTGCACTGGCTCCTAGTTTGGCGGAGTAGGAGTAGAAGACCGAAGTGGCAAGGGAACTGTCCCAGATGAACTAGCACCTAGGGTTACAGCCTAAGATCCTTCATGTGTCCGCCCAACTTCCTATGAACCAATCGGTCGGTGTCTCTTCCTTGTAAGCTGAGGGGTCGGGCTAGGGCTGTCCTCTCTAGAAGAAATGGCCACAACAGCACTGAGGGGCAAGGTGACGGTAACTCATCCGTGTGGGCCGCTATATCACTAAAGGAGTCGGCCAACTCTTCTCCTGCCAACTCGGTCGCCCTTTCTTCCAGCACGACGCTGGTTAACTTCAAAGTCTGGCTGACCGAAGCCCTCTACATCGTCTAAGCTACAAAAGAGAGAGTCCTCAGTTAACAATAATATGAAGTAAAAGTGCATATCTTACCAAAAGAAAATTACAGCTTTGCTTCGATGGGGCTCAGTTCGAACAGATAGAGGAGTCCTTTATCAATCAACTTCCTCACATCAAACCGTAGCTCGGATAAGATGGTCATAGCTCATAGATATGCTGCCTCCGCTTTATAGTGTCCTAGGGCGGGAGCCTTGGACATCTCTATCTGCCACTCATTCGGCCATGAGAAGGGGGTCAGGGGCTCCAGAAACACATACTTTGACTTCTACCCTTTATGAGAGGTCGACATCTCATCCAGGAAGCAGCTCCCCATTCGGGATTGAAAGAAGAAAACGCTAGGCTTCATCTTCTTGGGATAGAAAAAGTAGTGAAAAACCCAGAGAGTGAGGGAGATATGATACAAACGGAAGATAATAATGACCTCGCAGATCTGGCGGAAAGCGTTGAGATCGAACTAGTGGAGAGGAATGTTGAAGTATCTGGAAAGTGCGGTAAAGGATGGGAGAGGAAACCGAAGATCCCCGAGAAACTGGCCCATAAAAAATGGCACACACTCGGTCGGAGACTGATGGGGTCGGTCGGCAAAGCTCGGGATGGACAATCTATACTCGATCGGGATCTCATATTGAACTCTCACTACTTCTAGGTCTTCGATCAAAAAATCTGACCTCATGGATGTATACCACAGGTCCGAAACACCCCTGGTAGCCATACTTATGCTAAACTCGAAAAAGAGCAGGAGAAAACGAGGAGGAATGTTAGAAGAAGACTTACGATGAGAGAATGAGATCGAAGAGAAAAGCGGCAAAACAACGGCAAAAGCGGCGAAAACTGAGAAGAGAGCGATGACGAGAACGAAGCAGAAAAGTCATCGGCGTCCAGCCCTAATAAAGCCCCTAATACAGAATCTCGACCATCAGATATAATGAATCAGAAAGACAGAATGACATTAGGGTCGTCCGATGAGATCTTTGAATCATCAGAATCTCAACAATCACGAATGACAATGCCATGTGTTAGCCACGGATCAGCCGACATTATGATCGATATGATGGGTGAGGCGCCATTCCAATACGCCATCATACGTATCCGGGACATTAATGTGCTTGCATCATGAGTTCCCAAGAAAGATTGGATTCTATCCACGTCAGCGTTGACATGCATGCCAATCACGGACACAAACTGTTACCCCTCCAACCGGGAAACGACACAAAACTAAATGTTAGTTCGGTCAGTCAAGCATAAGCCTCCTTCGACTATACTTGAAGGGGATGCTTGTGATATGGGGAATATAATCAAGAATCCATGTAGAAGTCGTCGGTCAGACGTTAAGACCAAAAAGTCACTGATCTAGAGGGAATGTCACGATACATCCCGATCGGGACTCATCACCCACCGATCGGGTAAGCCCAAGAATACTTTATACTGGAGTGGATGGGCATCGAGATCAAAGTCAATAGTGATGACCCAGAGGGAACACCTTGATATATACCGGTCGGTACTTGTCACCCACTGATCGGCTAAAGGCCAAGAACACTAGATACTCGAGCGAATGAGTGCAACCTATCACAAGAACACCCAGGGTGCCTTCTACCCGATCGGAGAGATGCCTATACAAGCTAATGCATGGAGACTCAGAGAGATTTCCTGATCGGAACATATCATATGCCAACCGACTTGAATCGACCTATTGACCACGAATCTCCCGCTGGGTACTACTCCCCTTAGGATTGACAAGACTATGGGCTTGGCATAACATAAACCTATTAGTAATAAATATTAAACGTGCAAGGAATGAGAGCAGTACAGTTAAGATATTTTAACAGTATAAACACCTCCTTACCATCGCAGATACACCTTACTGAGACAATATGCCTCATTAATGAGAAGAGTTCTTCTTCCTAGATGATATATAAGTAAGTATATACACATAGAGGGAGGTATGCAAAATGCATTCTACTATTTCATTGTCAACTCTCTCCTATCCGATTACTGACTTGAGCGTCGGAGTGGTTGCACCGGGCATCCTCCAGCCTTTCCCTCTAACCCTTCGGTTACCTTTTTCCATCCAGGGTTGGCGAGACTCTCCCGAAGTTCCTCTTCCAACCTGTTTGCCCAAGGAGACATGGTCAACACCTCATCTAGCTTATCGGCGGCTCGTCTGTCGAGGAGTCTAGTAAAGGAACATTAGGCTTCTAGATCGTCCGCCGCCGTGTAGACCTGACCCCGGGTCGGGTCCGTCCTGGGCCTGTAATCGGGTCAACGAGCTAGTTGCTCGTTGACCTGGGTTGCCGGGCCGACCCATAACATGCCCGGCAGGAAGCCGAGCCGATTACGGGTCCAGACCCCCAAAAATTGACGGACCGCTAGTTAACCGCCGGTTCGGCCAGCCGGTTCGAATGTGTAAATTTTTTTTTTGTTGGAACCGCTGGTTAATCGGCAATTTCTAGTCGTTGGAACCACAGGTTAACTAGCGGTTCATATCCGTTGGATGAGGTTGGGATAATTTTTTTAGGTATTTTTTTCAACGGTTGAGATTATTGGACCAATTTTTTATCAATGATTATGATTTAGTGTCCATTATTATCCAAAGTGGAAAAAGGCGATACGCTCGCCCCCAGCACCCTTGTCAGCCCATCCCAAGACCAATACGGAGGAGGTAAATCACGGGGACTAGTCTAGCTAGCCTGAATAGTGATTAGTGCATGGGAGAAAACAGGAAGTCTATTACTATCCAAACTCTATAAATAAAGAGTTCATTTCATCATTTTTACACACATCTTCTCTACTATGATTCTCAATTCTGTATTCTCTACGTGTTTTCGACTCTAAGTCTCTATTTCTACGCACTTTCATCTCCAACTTTCAATTACAATAGAAGGAGGCCGTGGAGGTGGAGGTTCATCATCTCGATCTCGGAGGAGAAAGGAAATAGTGAATCCGCACGAGGACCCCAACATTCAATCTATCGATGATAAGACCGAGCACCTTCCGCTTCTGACACCCAAAATACAAGGAAGTACTGATGCAATTACTTCTAAGGTTCGAGAAATTCCTCCTCTAAAATCTTCTATTTTCACTAAATATTTTGAGAATGTTACTTTTCCGTCAGGAGAATTGCGTGCAAAATGTAAGCACTACAATACTTCCTACAAATTCCAAGCCGGCGGCGACTATGAGTCATTGAAACGACATGTAGAGACGAAGCACCCAACGAAATATGGACTCGACCGTTCTCAATCACAATTATCTAGATTTTCTTCAACTAGCGGTAGTACTAATTTCGATTTATTTTTATATTCTGATAATAAATTAAGAGAAATATTAGCTAAATTTATTTACGTAGAACATCTTTCTTTTAATTTTGGATCTAAATGCATATTTGAAGATTTTTGTAAAGAATATCTTAATTTATGTGCTAAACGTGTTCATAGGACTACACTTACTCGTACAATTAAAAAATTAGTAAAACAAAAAAAAATTAATTGATGAATTTAGTAAATTAAATAATAAAGTTTCTTTATATTCCGATATTTGGAGTAATCATTGGCAAACACATTCATATATGGGTGTGACTTGTCATTGGATCGATAACTCTTGAAACCTCCAAAAAAAAAATTGTTAGCTTATAGAGTTTTTGATGAATCACATACTGCTCATAACATTGTACAATTATTATGTTTAATTTTAGAAGAATATGGATTAACTCATAAAATATTTTCAATATCATTAGATAATGCTAGT